>PVJN01011794.1:0-53077 GCA_004026805.1 Lasiurus borealis
CAGGAGGAGAGCTCAACTCCGGGATCCCCAGCCAACCGGAATCCGGGGCGCGCTGCACCACCCCCCACCCCGGGGGGGCTTTTCAGGAAGAGGGGGCTGTTTGACAGTTTGCGAAGAGTTTGAAGTGGACTCGGTGCTCAGAGAGGGGAAGGGAAACACACCGAGGATGGCCCCGGGATTTGCTGCGTGTAATTTCATGGTGTTAACGTGACCCCACCATCCACCAACACTTGGGGTGCCCCCCCCAGGGTGGTGGTAAACTATGCCCCGTAGATTCCGGCTTTTCCCAAGAGGTGAGCATCCTTGCAGGAGCTGGGCAGAGGTGATCTCGGTGGAGGGGGTGAGGCGATTGGGTGGGACAATCAACCGGCCCTTTTTTTCACCTCGGACTCTGCAGCTCGGGATTCCAGAGCTGCAAACAAGCCACCGGCCTGTTCCATAAAACCTGTTGTCTTTTTGACGTCTCCAGGCAGACATCAACATTGACATTGTAACTCAATAGAAGCCGT
Organism: Lasiurus borealis; assembly: GCA_004026805.1. NCBI lineage: Eukaryota > Metazoa > Chordata > Mammalia > Chiroptera > Vespertilionidae > Lasiurus > Lasiurus borealis. The sequence goes on from PVJN01011794.1 coordinate 510, forward strand.
GACTACAAAGGTGCTTTATATCCTTCCAGGATAATATGGTTGCTACGGAAACAATTCAGGATGAAGCTTGTGCATGTGTGTGTGTGGTTCTGCTTCACCTGGTTGGAAACAACTCAAACTAGCAAAGGTGCAATTAATTTATAATCACTGCTCCCCAAGTGTGTTTGTGAAAACTTTTTATAGGGATCTAGCTCATACTTAGGAACTGTGGGACTGTAGGGGGGTGTGAAAAGCTTGCCATGTTTTCTCCATGTTACATTTTGAGAGTTCCATACAACTTTTCATCTTTATGGATCAGATGTTTTCTAAAAATTACATTATGAAACAATGTTTGGCTGTCCCCGTGTTTTCACTTAGTAGCAAATGAATTTCAAAAATTCGTCCTTTCTTTTCAAAGACAGTAGAGGTACTCACAGTTTTTAAAGATAATATTTTAAGATGATACAATACCCACTTCTTTTCCTTCTTAATCACCGTCTGAGAGGCAACCACATTCCACGTTTAGCTGTCTCTTTTGTCATTTACCTCCAGATTTATAAATAAATTTTACTGTTATCTCTTGATTTATCTGTTTCGGTGGCATACGTGGACTACCTGTTGCCTCAGGTAAAGGTTCAGCTCTTTCACACCGCAACCATTCTGTCTGTCTTCCAACACAGCTCTTTCACATTTAGAGGCAGTAAGTAGTTGGTGACTGTGGATCCCAGTCAGCAGAGCCAACTGGTTGTTTTCCTTCTTATAAAACCTTTTATATATTTACTTTGTTATGCACCCACCTGATATTTTTTTCAGGCAGAACAAGAGCTACATGTTGATCAAATAACTGCCAATTTTATTTTCCAAATGATCAAACAATCCATTTTATTTTTCTCCCGGCAACATCCCTCCAAGTCTTCTGTCCTCCTGTCCAATGGAGATGAAGATTCTAAATTGAAATTTTTCATTCATAAGTTTGTAGAAATTGCTCTTTTATCTTTTATCTTCTGGCATCCAATGTTGAGAATTTTCATGCCACCCTTATTTATTCCATTCTTTTGTGACCTGCAGTTTTTGTTTTTGGAAACTTTTAGAAGAATTTCTTTACTTCTTATATTCTGAAATTTCATACTTATGTGCTGGGTCAAGGGCAAAGATTTGCCTAAGTTCAAATCATGCCTCTACTACATGACCTTAGACAAGTCACTTATTCTGGCTATGCTTCAGTTTCCTCATTTATAACAACAGAATATATATATATATATATATATATATATATATATATATACACACACACACACACACACATATATATATATACATACACATATATATATATACACATATATGTTAAAATGAAAGTAATAATAGTAATTTCCTCACTGATATATATCAGCCACTTAGAATAGTGCCTAAACACAGTAAGTCCTCGATTATTGTCCATAATTTCTTTTTTTTTTTTTTTAAACTCTTAGTTGGATATTGAATCCTCTAGATCAGTCATGACCCACAGGCTGAGAACCACTAGCAGGGTCACCTAAGACCATCAGAAAACACAGATATTTACATTACAATTCATAACAGTGGCAAAATTACAGCTATGAAGTAGCAACAAAAATAATTTTATGGTTGGGAGTCACCACAACATGAGGAACGGTATTTAAGGGTTGAGGTATTAGAAAGGTTGAGAACCACTGCTCTAGATTGATCTTAGAAATTTTTTCCTTTCTTTTGCACATCTCTTCATCTTTTCTATTTGGGGGACTAATTCCTTACTTTACTTACTATTGATGATTTTATCTCAGCTATTCTAAGAACTCTTTTCATGTTTTATGTCATTTTTTAATATTTTTATTAAGAGAGAGGGAGAGGAAGAGAGAGAGAGAGACATGAATCAGCTGCCTCCTACACATCCCCCACTGGGGATAGAGCCTGACCCGGAATCGAACCAACAACCTTTCGGTGCACGGAAAAATGCCCAACCAACTGAGCCACACCAGTCAGGGTGTTTTATGTTATTTTTAAAATGGAATTCTATGAACATGTCACGGTTGGAATAATTTCTTCTCTCTCTGAGGACAGTTCCTATAGGGTTTTCTGCTTCCTGCCTTCTTTCTGCTTCCTACACACACACACACACCTCTGCCATGTATTTGTTTTAGTCCCATCATGTTAGAGGCTTTCCTCAAATGCCTGCAAACCTTTGACTATTCACACTTAAGAAGAAAGTCATAAAACCCACTGAGACGCTATGTATAAGGGGTGAGAAGAAGTGGACCTGCACATCGGTGGGTTGGATGTACGGTGATCAGGTGAAAGCTGGTCCTTCCATAGGAAGAGCCCCCAAATGTCAGAAATGAGAGGTCTGCCAAAACCAGTTTGGCTCAGTGGATAGAGCGTCGGCCTGAGGACTGGAGGGTCCCAGGTTCGATTCCGGTCAAGGGCATGTATCCTGGATGTGGGCACATCTCCAGTGAGGGGCATGCAGGAGGCAGCTGATCAATGTCTCTCTCTCATCGATGTTTCTGACTCTCTATCCCTCTCCCTTACCCTCTGTGAAAAATCAATAAAATATATTTTTTAAAAAAAAGAAAAATGAGAGGTCTGATCTTTCAGGCTCTTAATTTATCAGAAGAAATATCTGTATCTCTTTCCTAAAGGGACATTCACCTGGCTGCCAATACTATTCTGGAAGAGGTTGAGAGAAAAGGTACTGTCTGGTGTACAAGCCTCTGTAATGTTTCTCCTCCTGGCGTTGTAATCACCTGTCTGCCAGGAGTGGCATGGAGGGGGACCTGAGGATCTCACAACTACAAATGCCCACATTCACTCAGCCCCCTGCTTCTCATCTCACCTCCGTTTTGGAATCCCTGCGCCTCTCAGCAGCACCTCTCCCTTATGGCATCTCCAAGACCCAGGGGCTGCTGGGAGTTTCTAGGGTAATTGATCTATTTCCGTACTGACCTCTGCATTACAGTGTAGCTTCCACTGTTCCGTTAAATCATTTTCCACGCTTCCATCTGCCCCATCTTCCAGAATTGTGTTGAAATATATCTTGTGTGGATGACTCTTCTCCATCTTCCTGTGGCTTTATCCTTTTTTTTTTTTTCCTCATCAGTATAGTTTTCAGGAGACAGTGAAAATAAGCACGTGTAGGTCAATCTGTCATCTTTAATAGGAAGCCATTTCCAACATTATCCAGAAGCTCTTATCAAACTGTGTCAACTTTGATTAGATAGCTTAGTGCACCGTGACTGGCTACCTAGTGCTACGCTGATGGGTGAGGTTGGCGAAGGAGAAGGTGCTCAGGGGCCATTTTAAATTGTTACCCAGTTTTTTAAAATTCTTTTGGCAGAAGAATTGTAAATCAATGTGAAAGTTCCTGCCACGCCCATCATGAGAGTTTTTCTCCTTAAACATCTTTATCCATCAATACGTAAGCACAGCAGTGGTTCCCAAAGCATGGTCTCTGGACGGACAGTCAACATCAGATCACTTGGGAACTTGTTGGGAATGTATATTCATTCATCAACTCATCCCAGATCTACTGAAGCAGAAACTCAAGTAGGTGCGCAGGAGTCTGTATGTCTTACGAACCCTACAAGTGGTTCTGATACAGATTAGAGTTTGAAACACGTCAGTCCATTACACTGACAGGAGGAAGTAGCACATCCTTAGCCATTGAGGGCCACCATCCTACATTACGCTGAATAGAGAGTTTTCCGGATAGAGAGTTTTCCGACAACTTTCAATAACCGTGCGATAAGGTGGATTTTACCTATCTTGATTACTCCCATTATCAACCTAGTGAATGTTTATATAACAGTTGACCTGAGGATCTCTTGATTTATCTGTCCTTTTAAAAATATGTAAATTTTTATTGACTTCAGAGAGGAAGATAGAAGGGGAGAGAGATAGGAACAACTGATGAGAGAGAAGCCTGCTGCACACCCTCCAATGGGAACAGAGCCCGCACACAACCATGGCATGTGCCCTGACCAGGAATCGAACTGTGATCTCCTGATTTATAGTCGACACTCAACTACAGAGCCACACCAGCTGGATGACCATTGTCCCTAATTGGAGCAGTTAGCACATAGCAGAAAAAGAAAGAGAAGGAGAAGAAGAACCTGAATCTGCCACAGAACTCATCATCAACTTAGGAGTTTCAGCACAATTTAGTTAATGGTCGTTTTAAGTGGCAGCCCCAAAGTAAATTTTTATATGATAAACTAGTAATAAGAGAGTACTGTTTTTAGACTAAATTATTTTATTTATAAAGTTAAAGTCTTAATTAAATTTCCAGGGAAGGAAAAAATAGTATTAATTATATTTTTATTTTAGTAGTGGTCTTTATAGCATCATTGTATTATGATGGCTAATCCCATTTTCCTAAAGTAAAATATACAGTATTTGATGCTAAATTGTCATAAAGGCAAGTCTCTTATAGTGAGACTGGGGAGAAGGATGATACTTCTGAGGTATTTTGGCAGAAATATCAAGTTTTAAAGGATTATAGATCTAATCTCATGAGTCTGCCTGCTGCCTGTTTGCCCACTATATGTTATCAGACACAGGGCTTTTACAATAGATCTGTCATTAAATTTACTGTGAAGTCAATGATAAGTGGTTATCTCATAGGTTGTTTTGCACGGTAAAAACACTAAGTTGTTTGGTCACCTATTATCCATAAGAAGAAACTTCGGGAAGAATGGAATGTACCTAGATACCTGAATTTGAAATATAATACTGTCTCTACAGTATGGTATTGTTATAACTTAACAAGCTGAGCATTAAGTGGCAGTTCCCTTGCAGTTTGAAGCCACTTCTGTTTTTCGTGATAGCATGGATATGCATATTTGCATGAACACTTACAGATTTCATGAAGGCTCTTGAACCAGCAGCGTGAAATTCAGCCAGCAGCTAGCTGAAGTTTGCATTTTCCTTCAGGATAGCACACATGTCTGTTGTTTGAAAGCATGTCCTGAAAAAACATGGTGCATTGAATTCGTGTCTTTATCTTACTTCCTTTTAAAAAATAAATAAATGGTTTTATTGATTTCAGACAGATGAAAGGAGAGGAGAGAAAGATAGAGACATCAATGATGAGAAAGAATCCTCTATTGGTTGCCTCCTGCATGCCCCCTAATAGGGACTGAGCCCGCAACCCAGGCATGTGCCCCTACTGTGTATCAGACCATGAGCCCCTGGCTCCTGGGTCGACGCTCAACCACTGAGCCACACCAACTGGGTCTTACTTCCCTCTTTGGGTTTTTTGGAGGTATATTTATTGAATTTATTGGGGTGACATTGGTTAATAAAATTGGTTAATAAAATTATATAGGTTTCAGGTATACAGTTCTACAATACACCATTTGTATATTGCACTGGGTGATTACCACCCCAAGTAAAGTATGCTTCCATCACATTTATACCCCCATACCCTATTCTATCTCCCTTCACATCCCTTCTCCTCCTTTAATCACCATGCTTTGTCTGTGTCTATGAGTTTGTTTATTGTTTGTTTGTTTGTTTGTTTGTTTTGCTTAATTCTTTCCCACTGATAGAAAAATAAAGAGAGGAAATGAGAAGGTTAAAGATGACAACAAAATTTGAAAAGTGCAAACTGACTAAAGGAGTAGAACCGATTTAACCCAGTCAAGACAGGTGACCATGAACATATGTAGATGCTGAGGATCAGGGCTAGTTAGCTTGTAAAACCTCATAAAGATAGAGAAAGCAAAAATTGGACATGTGTTCTACTAGGTTAACCAATAGGCATATTATTTAGAAATTTGGAAGTAAAGGCTAGAATTTTATTTTTAAAGAAGCTATAGTAATAAAATAAATAAATAAACAGTTTCCTCTTAGGAATAGGATTGGAATGTGGGAAAGAATAAAGCCATGGATCATTTTTAAAATATTAATATTTTCAATATTATTACTCAGTATAATTATTTTATTTTTAAAACTATATAGTCTTATGTACATATATAATTTATATACATACATATGTAATTTCAATAGAAATAAAATTAATTCATAAAATAAAAGTACAGATCACAAACATATATGTATGTTCTCTCTTGCCCAGGGTCTTTGCATTTACTCTTCCATCTCCTTAAAACTCTTGCTCTTTTTTCTCCTTCTCTAGCTATCTCCTAATCTGCCCTCAGATCAACCTGCTCAATCATCTGGTCCTCGAGAAAGCCTCTTGGGCTCCCCCAGGTCAGGGACAGGTATATTGGGAAGATACATTTCTCCATTATTTATTTACATAGCATCATACTCCTCTTCTTGAAAACACTTATCACAGTTGTAATCTCACATTCATGTGTGTTGTGTTTGATCATTGACCATCCCCTTCCACTAGACTCTAAGCTCCATGAGGACAGAGATGACGTCTATTACTGGCTCATCATTATCTCCCTAGTGCTTAACACTATAGGTAGCATTTGGCAAATATTTGATGAGTAAGCAACAAATACTCTGAATCATGAACTTCCTTCCCATTCTACAACTTGAAGAACTTTGAAAGAGACACTGTCAAATTGAGCACCCTCATCAACAACGTTAAGTAAATAAATGAATTCTATAAGCATGAATAGAATATTCCAGGTCTCCAATTGGGTTCCTCAGTTAAGTTTTGACAGTACTCTATGAGATAGGTAATTATAACAGTGAGAATGCTTTCAATAGTGAGCCGAAGAGCAGCAAGCTAGTAGGGCTTTTACTCAAGACCAATTACTTTTTCTTGCCTGATAAGAAGTGTGAGAACTGGAACAGGGACTGGGAATTGCTGACATTTGATTGGCAGCTCCAGAGCTCTTTGCACTTTTCTGCCTCTCAATAAAAAGTACCATGTAAAAAGCATTCTTATGCAACCAAGTTTAAAAGCAGGAAGAAGGTAAACAAGGAACTTGCCTCAGGAATGAAAAATCTTTCCCAGAAGCCCCCATCAGACTTCTCCATGTATCTCATTGGCCAGAACTGGGTCACATGACCACATTGGATCATGCGCTGGATCCACCTTTCATGAGATTAAGACATTTTCACTGGGTATATGAACAAATCAGGGTTGTTATAACAAGAAAGTAGTGGGGAACTAGTATTTGGTTAAAAAAAAAATCAAGAGTGATACCACAGTATTGAAAGCTTCATAATGTAGGTGATTTATTTGACCTTTATTTGGGGTAATGTAAATAGCAGATCTGAAATTCAAATCTTGATCTGTCTTATTCCAAAGTCTGTACAATGGCATCTCCTAACCTTGAATGTGAAGAAGTTCTTCCTGTATCAGAATGTGGTAGGTTTGGTCAGGAAAGGCTTTGCAGAAGAAAAACACTTTAGGTGGCATGGTCTTGAAGGAAAAAAAAAAAAACACATGTTGGGTTGATGGAGAGAATGAGGGTGGTTGTGGGACATTATATTAATGCCACCCTCTTCATTTTTCTTCTTGTGTAAAAATGCTTTTCATGTGTCCCATTGATCATCGGAGCATCTCTCCCTATTTTGGAAGTTTATTGTTGCTTTGATGCCCTAAATGAACTATAAATAAGCTGAGAAGAGATGACATTTACCCAAGGAAAAATGCCAAAATGAGAACCCAGAGACCACGGCTAGGGCTACAGAAGAACAGAATGTTCTCGCTGAGGTTTTTAATGAGGCATGCACATTGTAGATGCCTCAATATACTCTTGAAAATGCCTGAACCTGGAAAAACATACTCAAATAACCTAACGTCATGTAACCGCTCCTTCCCTGTTTAAAACCTTCTGCTCCTCCTCCTCAGTACACAGAAGGTAACCTAATCTACCAATTGAGGTGTTCTTCAAACTCCAATTGTACCTGAATCCATTCCTTCTGGTTTTCTGCGTAAAGAGACCTGAGTTGGGTGTGGCCAGACAGATATGGGATCTGCAGAGCTACGAACTGGAGTGAACAATTCTTGTCCAAGGCTTGAGAATACCCCCAACCATAGCAGAGCCATGAACCTTGCATGAAAATTGAGAGCTGGATCAAAAATGCCAGGGGAAAAAAAAAAGGACTTTAAGGCTTGAGTGGACCAAAAGCAGATATCAACACTGGGCCAGGAATCTAGCATATCAAGCCAAGAAATAGGAGTAAGTATAAGCCAGTTGGAAGCATCGAGATCAGACAGCAAACTATCTAGGGCAATTATTTGTGGCATTCACTAATGGGGATTATTTGATAGTATTTTCTACCCTGCTCTTGGTACAGCCCTCTAACCTCCCCTGCATCATGTGATCTCAACACTTCCTTGGGTGGTCCTGGCACAACGTTCTGACCTTTTCTGGGGTACTCTGGAGATACTAGGCAGGTCTCTGTCTCTGTAGCACGCATGGGTCCATGCCCGTATCAGAGGTTTTAGGCACAACAAAAGCCTAGTAAATTTTTCTCTGTACTTTTTCCATCTCCAGTGGCAGAGCTTCAGGCCAAGATGTGCATGAAGAGAGAAGGAGGATGTGGCAGTCCAGCCCATCAGGAAGGGGACTGTCATTGGTTGGGTGGTGGAGGGAGAGAGGAAGGAAGGAAGGAAGGAAGGAAGGAAGGAAGGAAGGAAGGAAGGAAGGAAGGAAGGAACTTACTTGACCCTTACCTTTCACAAAACAAGGTGGATCGTAATATTAAGTGTTAAAGTTAAAACAATAAACCTAGAAAGTAATGTGGAGAAATACCTTCATGACCTTGGAGTAGACAAAAATTTCTTCAACAGAACAAAAAAAGCACTATCCATAAATTGAACCACATTAAAATGTAAAACGTCTATGTTGTTAAAAGAATAAAAAGAAATCCACACTCCAAAGAAAACATTTGTCAACACCTATAAATGTTTGTAGTGAAAAGATGTATTGATTTCAAAGAGGAAGGGAAGGGGAGAGAGATAGGAACATCAATGATGAGAGAGAATCATTGATCTGCTGCCTCCTGCACACCCGCTACTGGGGATCGAAACTGCAACCCCAGTATATGCCCTGACTGGGAATTGAACCGAACCAACCATGACCTTCTGGTTCATAGGTTGACGCTCAACCACTGAGCCATGCAGACTGGGCCAAAAAACTTACTTTTAATGCATCTTAAGACAATAGGCTTATGAAAGTAATATAGATATGTGAGTGCATGGTGCAATAAATACATATTCTTTCAGAATGCCAAATCAGTTTTGCAGGAGAGCTTCAAAGTGTTCTGTATGTCTCTCATAAAAAATAGTTTTCGTTTTGGATTCTTTAATGATTCCATTTTCTCCACAATAGATGAAATCCTTTTTTTTTTTTTTGCTTTTCCTGGCTGCTGGAATCGAGTACCGGCATTTTGCCTTTCTAGGGTGATTACTTGAGTCCTTGTTTCAGCTGTGGAGCTGTCTCTCGGTTGCTAGAAATGTACCAAGTATCCACCCACCTACAGAACCTGAACTGAAGTCAAACATCTGTGGTTTAAAAAAACAGAAGCGGCAAGAATAGGCAAAGCAGGAGGGAGAGAAAAGGCAAAGGCAAAGACACAAATAGGCTGAGTGGGATTCGCCCACCTGGACTCTGGGAGAAAGCGGCAGTGCGCCTAGAGCTGGCTGGGCTGTCCCAGGCGAACGGCAAAATGGATCCCGAGCCAGGATCAGCCCATCATCCCCACCTGCTCTGTTCCCTGCTCCTGCGTTCCAGCCCTTTGAAGGGAAGACAGCCTGTCCCCAAGAGGGGCTATAACACTCCCCCAAACAAACTTCATTATATAGGTAGTCACCTATGCCCAGCCACCTTAAAAGCTCCCCTGCTGACAGGTAAACTGGCAGTCCTTAGGAAGGATTTTGACAAACGAAAACCACTTATTTTGTTTATATGAGCAGTGATTTCTTTTAACTTATTTTTTTAAAGAATTTTTAAAATATATTTTATTGATTTTTTTACAGAGAGGAAGGGAGAGGGATAGAAAATCAGAAACATGGATGAGAGAAAGGCATCGATCTGCCACCTCCTGCACGCCCCACACTGGAGATGTGCCCGCAAGCACGGTACATGCCCCCAACCGGAATCGAACCTGGGACCTTTCAGTCCGCAGGCCGACGCTCTATCCACTGAGCCAAACCGGTCTCAGCTTCTTTTAACTTTTATTTCTTGAGAGAGAGAGAGAGAGATTTGTTGTCTGCCTATTTATGCATTCATTGGTGGATTCTTGTACGTGCCCTGACCAGACATAGAACCCACAATCTTGGCGTATTACCATGATGCTCTAACCAACTGAGCTACCTGGCCAGGGTTCAATGACTTTGATTTTTAATTGAAAAAAATTTTAAGTGCAGCTTCACAACACACACACACAAAAAAATCTGATTTCAGCTTTTTAAATAAAATCAGGTGCCTGGCAACCTGAGGCTCACATGGCGATAGTGGCCTTAAGTGAAATAGATGCTTTAGGCCCTGGGCTGAGTGTCAGCTGCCAATTTAATTCCTCTTCTATCTTCCTAACATTTTTCTGCTTTCCTGCCTTTATCGTGAATGGAGGGAAAGAACATTTAAACTGAGGATCACCTATTTTAAGAAAATTGTAAGACCGTCTCCTTCTCTGCGGAAACAGAGACTATTGCTATGTTAATTATGAAAAGAATGACTGTAGCTAACGAACACAAATTCATAGTTGCCATAAAAACCAAACTGAAAGAAGAATACAGGCATTCCCCGGTTTTGTTTCTGCATGTGGATAAAGTCAATGACGTCCTTGCAAAATTCAGTTAGGAATTTGATGTTAGGACATTTAAACCTCTGACCGATGGTGGGATCATAAAAGCGCCTATTGAACATCGCAAAGTGGGTCTCCACTAACCAGCAACTGGGAAACAGTTGAACTCCGCACATGCAGTAAGTAAAACTGGAGAAATCAGACACCCATTTGTGATGTCTCCAATAATTGGAGGCATCCAATAAATTGCATTCTGTGGTCCCACCTTGGTTCTAAACAAGATAAGGCACAAAATAAAGAATAAAAGACAGAGGTCGGAAAGCTATTGTTCCAACTGAGAGGGGCACACTTGAGGGTGTGACTTAATGGGAGAACCAAACTGGACCTGCAGCCGGAATGCTCCGGTTCCAGTCCCACCCTCGTCCCAGGACGGCAGCCTGGCACAGCGGACGAGCGAAGGAAAACTCACCGCCTGCGAGCAGCTTTGTTCAGGAGAATGAAAGATCACGAGAAGCCCAACAACAGGTGCAGCTTAGCTTCCCACGTTTTCACATCAGCTGTCACTCTGAAATCATCAACGGTGTGTTCTCTTGATGAGAGCACAGGTGTGATCATTACCCTCTACTTAGCTTTCTTTTTTTAAAAAAATATATATTTTTATTGATTTTTTACAGAGAGGAAGGGAGAGAGAAAGAAAGTCAGAAACATCAATGAGAGAGAGACATCCACCAGCCACCTTCTGCACGCCCCACTGTGGAGATGTGCCCGCAAGCAAGGTACATGCCCCCGACCAGAATCAAACCCGGGACCTTTCAGTCTGCAAGCCGACGCTCTATCCACTGAGCCAAACCGGTCTCGGCTACTTAGCTTTCTTAATGAATGTTCATGAATGATGTTTCTGAGAATTTAAACATGGGAACTGTGGCAGGAAAACATCTGGTTTTATGCCCTCTACAGTGTGAAAACACATTGAGGATGGTTCTGAAGACCAGTGTAAGGTCAAACTTGCTTTAAGCCTTTTTCTTTTTATCATCTATTTTTATGGATTTGAAGACCAGTGTAAGGTCAAACTTGTTTTAAGCCTTTTTCTTTTTAACATCTATTTTTATGGATTTGAGAGAGAAACAACAATGTGAGAGAGAAACATCAGTCTGTTGCCTTTCAGACATGCCCAGCCCTGGGACTGAACCCAAAACCCAGAAATGTGCCCTGACCGGGAATCGAACCAACAACTTTTCAGTATGATGCTCAACCTGCTGAGTCACTCCAGCTGGGCAGTTCTTAATCTATGGCGGTAATAGGTGCTATGTGGCAACCAAATCGTGATATGCCAAGATTGGAATACCTAATTCTGTAAGTCTCTTAGGAGGAGTGATCCTAGTACAAAAACTGGAACCTATGTTTGAAAAATAGTTGACCCTAGAACAACTCAGAGTCAGGGGCACTGACCCCTACATGTCAAAAAAAAAAATCTATGTATAACTTTTGGACTTCCCCAAAACATAATACTAATAGTCTACTGTTGACTGGAAGCCTTACCAACAAGTCAACTCTCATTAACTAGACTTCTACGCAAGTTACTAAGGGTCACAAAGAAAGACCAAGGTCACTTATTTAAATGGTTTTTGTTTCTTTGTGTAAGTGTGTTACTAAGTCCTTGATATTCGCACCATTCTGTCAGAAATTTTATAACGATGACTTTAATTTTTGTGTCAGCATTTGATGCAAGGGTGTGAAATACTTCATCTACCAATTGGCACCCTGGTTTTAATGGCCTCAGCACCCACTTAGCTAAAATTTAACGTGAGTTTTTTTTAAATTGTTTACCTTCCTGTGGAAACACAAAGCAATTGGAAACAGGCCAGACATTCCCCTGGCCCTATCCTTTTCATTGTCTTGTTGTTGTTGTTGTTGTTATTCTATAACTTTCCTGAAACTATTATCATACCTCAGGACAATTCTTTTCACTGGGCTCATTTTCTGGCACTTTTCGTCCAGAGAAACTGAAGGATAGAATCCAAACAAAACCTTGTTTGCTTTTTCCACACTTCAGGAACTAGAGTAAATTTAGTCCAAAGAACCCCGGGGGAAAGGGAAAAAAAGAAAAAAAAGAAAAAAAAAAAAGGAAAAGAAGGCTTTTCATTGTACACAATTGAAATAAGCCAAAAGGCTTTCTTTACATTGGGCGTTATCATCCTACCTAACAGGGCAAGGCAATACCTTGATGATTATACATAATTGCCCAGCTATCGATGAGATACGGTAATCAAAAGGCTGTTTGGAGGCACTTAGAGGTTAAAAGAGTCAAATTCTTCGAGCTGCCCCATTTCTGCTGAAGGACCCGTCCCTTTGGGCTCCATTTCTGGGTGTGTTCCCTTGGCCAGCGCCTTGCCTGGCTTCAACACGGTACTGTTTTTTTCTCTTGTCTTTTGGTTGGATTGGCTGCAGGAAGGTGAGAACTGGCAGCATTCCGCTGCTCCGGGCTGAGGCTGGGGCTGCGGTCCATCTGTCCGGGCTGGCAGTGTGCCAGCCACCCTTCCCGCTCGCGCTCACCCTTGACATTCCCTGTTTCCGCCCGCTGACTCCCAGGTGGCCGCTGCTGCTGGGCCCTGGTTTTCTACCTGGGTGAGCGGTGAGTGTGCCACCGTCGGATGGGATGCCCGGCTTTTAGCGCGGGGTGTAGCAGACCACGGGGTGGGATTGCCTCCCTGGGAAGTCACCAGAGCCAGTCTGACTAAAGTTCCCACTGGGAAGTGCTGCTACTAGTCCCGCTTTCAGTTGAGGCAGGCCTTCTCCCTTCTGCGTTACGTGGGACCACGTGCAACTAACTGGGGCTCTTGAACCATGTTTGTTCATAAAAATGTCAGTTTCGTGAGATTTAATTGAATCGTTGAACTATGCAGAGCACATTAAGGTGAATTAGGGCAAAGGAAGAGGAAAGGGGTAGTTACTGAAGACACACTGTGTGCTAGCTAGGCCTGACAACCTCAAATTCTGCCCAGAATCCAAGCCACATGAGGGCAAGGAGCATGCTTGCCTTGCTCACAGTCAGACCCCATTCTTAGCAAGTAGATGGCTCAGTAATACTCACTAACCCAGTAAATAAGAAGCGGTGACATAAATACACTAAAATATTAATAATCGCTTGCAAAGTGCGATATGAAATATATATAAAAATATAAGAAAAGGAACCAACAGGTGTCTGGCCTATGGTAGCAACTCAGTCATCATTAAGATGGCGAGACTAAGACTCAGAGAGGTACAGCAATGTGCCTGCAGATGAACCATCATAAGAGTGAAGGCAAACGTGAGCGTATTTGGTTAAAATGCAAAGCCCACACTACGTTCTTTGTGCTTATGCAGTCGTATTCTATACACGCTCCAGCCTTGGCAGCCCCTTCTGTCCTGCTCCCACAATCCTCCAATCTCCACCTCCAAATTCTCAGTCAGATGACCTTTGAGGTCTCTTGAGCCAGAGAAAAGGGCAAAGACAAGAGGACTTGCCTCAGATGTATTACCATTGTCTCCTGCTCAGCCTCCCCACCAGCCCCTGAGGACCTGCCAATGGCTGAGAACTGCAGGCCAGCCTATGCCATCTTGGCAGAAGTACAGGGTGGGACAGAAGGAGGTTTGCAGTTCTGAGTGCATGAAACAGAGTTTATTCTTGAAATATTACTTATTAATTATTGTATTATTTTCCATACAAACAACTGTAGCCCTATTTTTGCCCCACCCTCTACAGTTGTACACCCATGTTCTACTCCCATTCCCAAGGGAAATAATCATAATCATAATCATAATCATAATAGAGGAGGAGCTCCATAAGAATGAGGAGAAACTTCTGCCATGACATCTTCTATGTGCCAGCCAACACTCGGCTCTTTCCTTGCCTTAGTGTGGGCACTGCTCCCAGCAGTCCCTGATTCTCCTCATTCTACGAAGGGAAGCCACTCACACCGGCCACACAATGCATTTGAAGTGGGCGGTTTCTGATGCCAGAGCTCAAGCTTTTAATCCTTATGACAGATGAGGAAAATGACATGTCATCATATCCAGAGGGAACCCAAGAATAGCTAGGGGAGTGAAAGATGGGAATCTCCAAAGACAGGCTGGCGCTGATCCTTCTAGTCACCAATGCCATCAGGTCACAATCATCCAGACATTGCCACACTCTTGTACACATCCCAGTCAGCAGCCATTGCCTTGTCACTAGAAAGAAATAAGGAGATGTCGTCCTGGGTAACACCACCCTTCAGGACAGGAGACAAGGCAATTGGAGGATGATAACGATGAGCCACGAGGGGAAATCGCAGGGAAGGAGGCTGCCTGGTGGAAAGAACAGGAGGGAAGCTCCCGGAGCTCACCCCTGGCCGACCGTGTGACCTTGAGAAGTGACCTCCCCTCCCCCAGCCTTCGTTTCCTTCTCTGCATAAAAGCACACGAACCCGTGTTGACCACGCTGGAGAGTTACAGGATTTAAAACGAGGATGTTTGCGAGGGACCTGGCGCCTGTTAAGAGCTTAATAAATAGTGATTCTTCTCCCTCCTGGGAGATTAGAGAGAGCAAATTCACTTGGCTTGAACGCATATTAAAAGGTTGCAAACCGCTTCCTAACAATGAGGATCTCTGCCGCTGGATATGCAAACGAAAAATACAGGGCGGTTAAAGAAACCTTGGCTCATGGTTTGCCTATCTCTCCTGACGATCAGCCTCATTAGGAGGGGCTTTGCACCTTCGAAAAAAGCCAGGCTCCCGCTCCAGCCACTCCATCTGCACCCCCGCCCTCCCTGACTCCAGCCCATGCTGGGCACCAAAGGCCCTCGGGGCGTGGCCCGCCCTCCCCCCTGGAGCTTCCTTTGTCAGGAGCGCCCAGGCCAAAACTTACCAAGAAAGACCTGGGGGTGGAGGGGGGGGTAGGGGGTGGGGGCGGCGGGCCATGGCGGCCTGGCAGCTCAGTCTTCCTGCGTGCTATGACATGTGCCAAAAGGAGGACAGGTCACAGAAACGCATAGGTTTCAGAACCCGGAGCAAGATTAGTATCAGGTCTTGGCGATCATTGTATTGATCAGTACCTAGCTGATCCCTAGAACAACTCGGGGAGACATTTCACCTTCTTAGTCCACACCTGGCTTTTCATTGGCAAGAAGAGGAAACAGGGTCAGTTATTAATATGTTTTTTTTTCCCATTTGGAATTGTTCTCTTTTGGACCCTGATGCTTGTGTCACTGTTGGTCCCTGCTCGCTTTCATTAACTGGCCTCCTTCGGCGAATTCTGCCTTGGAAGATGCATAAGGATGTCCACACGCTTCCATGAGTGCTTCAGGGGTTGGTGTTAAGCCCTCCGGACGGCCAGGTGCTGGGGAAGCTGGGAGCGCCCACGGTGCCCGGCCCACTTTCCCTCTCATCTTTCCCAAGGCAAACAGCTCAAATGGACCATTGAACCCCACCCCCCTACTTTACTCCACTTCTGTTTGATCTCGGGCTTTAAAAGTTTTGTGTGTGTGTGTTTTCTTTGACTCATTTAAGTTGCCTCATTTATACGAACAAAATGCAGTTTGTACAACCCTCGTCCTGAAAACACTGTGGGAATGGTCTTTCTCAATGTGCAGCATCAGAAAGGGAGAAGCAAAGAGATTCAAATGGCTGTTTATTTAGTGCACGAGGCAGACATTCTCTTTCCTCCCCTCATTCCTCTGCTCCTCAGCATTAGCACTTGCCATCCGGCCAGTGGGACTGATTATTTCTTTTTCTTTCTTTTTTTTAAAATATATTTTATTGATTTTTTACATAGAGGAAGGGAGAGAGATAGAAAGTCAGAAACATCGATGAGAGAGAGACATCGATCAGCCGCCTCCTGCACGCCCCACAGTGGAGATGTGCCCACAAGCAAAGTACATGCCCCCAACCGGAATCGAACCTGGGACCTTTCAGTCCACAAGCCGACGCTCTATCCACTGAGCCAAACCGGTTTCAGCTGGGACTGATTATTTCTGTCGCGAGACCACCTGCCTTTCATTGGGCCAACACTTTTTGTTTTGTAACTAAAATATCTTCAGGTTTTAGACTGATGTTCGGGCTGAGGTGGCTAGTTGACCTGAAGACCTGCAGGCCTTTGCCCGCCCCAGGGAAGGAAAGGCCAAGGTGGAGATGTGTGCAGATATCCGGTAGGTCTGCGGGTACCACTCTTGATTAGACCAACATAAGGCCACTTCTAAAAGCCCGTGTCTTCCCCAGCCCACCCGTCTTCTGAATGTCACGCTTCTGGAGCACCTGCAGGTGGTGGCGTGCTGTGAAAGTGGTTCTTAATTCCCAGAAGGAATTCCAGACACCAAGCGCCGTACTGACTGCTTTTCTAGGATGTCCAAACCTGATGTGGGAAGGACTACCTGTGGAAGGACAAGTAATTCCACCATCACCAGTTGAGTCGTTGGCTAAATAACGTGGTGGTTTGGCCAAGCAGCGAGAACAGGTCAAATACTGGCTAAGCAAATGGCTTTCAACCGGCACTGTGCATGGGATGGACCTGAGGGTGGTTGTCCAAATTCTGATTCAGTTTCAGTCTTTTCTTAGAAGTTCTTCAGGTGATCTGAATGAGCAGCCAGATCTAAAACTTTGGGGCAAGGCTCTCCTCTTTCTCAGAAAGATCCAGAATGAGTTCGTTTGGAAGGATCTATAGAATAGGTTGGATGGTTGCCGATTTCTAACTACTAAAACCAGAGCTCTATGATTGTGCCTTAGGGAAAGATTTCTCTCATTACCTGTGTGAATACTCAGACTTCTGTCTCCTCAACTATAAAATAGAAGCTTAGTTTATATGATTTCGAAGGTCTCTCCAAGTTCTGGTTTTCTAACATAGGATGATTCTTAATTTGTTCATTACTCAAATTCCTGAAGGGAATTATAGCTGGGGGAAGTAAATAGGAATTTGAAAAATGCTGAATAGATAAATAGGTAGGTAGATAGGTAGATAGATAGAAAGATAGATAGATAGTGAGAGAGATAAGGAGAGAGATATGGAGAGAGGGAGGAAAAGGGAAAGAGAGAGAGAGAGAGAGAGAGAGAGAGAGAGAGAGAGAGAGAGAGAGAGAGAAAGAAAACAGGATTGGTAGAGATAAGTCTAAAAGCTGACTCCCCAAGGGGCTGGTTACCTGGTGTGCTTAAGAACACAGACTTGCCCAGCTGGTATGGCTCAGTAGTTGAGCATTGACCTATGAACCAGGTCATGCCTGGGGTTTGGAGACCGATCCCCAGTGGATGGCGTGCAGGAGACAGCTAATCCATGATTCTCTATCATTGATGTTTCTCTCTCTTTCTCTCTGAAATCAATAAAAATATATATTTTCAAAGAAGAGATGCAGGGTGGGTGTAATTGAAATCCCACAGTGACAGTGAAAATGACAACTACAGCTACACTGATCACCTACTGCAGCGGTTCTCAACCTGTGGGTCGAAAACAGCTAGCAGGGTCTCCTAAGACCATCAGAAAACACAGATATTTACATTAAGATTCATAACAGTAGCAAATTACAGTTATGAAGTAGTGACAAAAATAATTTTATGGTTGGGGATCACCACAACATGAAGAACTGTATTAAAGGGTTGCGGCATTAGGAAGGTTGAGAACCACTGACCTACTGCGTCCCAGACACTGGGTTAAGCACTTGATGTGCATTATCTGACTCTGGATCCTATGAGGTACCTACTATGTTTGTTCCCATTTTTAGTGATTGGGGAGAGCAGGGTATGGGGAATTTAAACAGCACAATAATTAAAATCCAGACAGGGTAATTTCTCAAGACACATTCTTAACCATTGCCCAATATTGCACTTCTAATGGCTTCCGTTTCACCATAAGAGAAAATTAAGCAAAAAGAACACACACACTGCAACATCTCTCTCTTCTTAAGGTTTTGGCTAGGGTTTTGATCTGCGTTTTTGTGTTTCTGAGGCATTCCCATTGGGTATGTGTTTTTAATATTGTAAGTTGCTGCAAATCTTTGATGAAGTAAGCACATCATAAAGCACAATTAAATAACGAGGCAACGGAACACACACAGAGATCCTAGGAATCGGCTCCATCCTCAGTCTGCCTTTGGGGTGGGGGCTGGGGGTGTTGTCTTCATGGCTGCCAGACAGAGGTTGTTTGAACTTGGCTGGTTCGAGAGCCAGGAGAGTGAACTTGAAGAGAAAGATAAACATACAACAACTGTTCAAAGCTTCAGGTGTTATGATTGCTAATTGAGAAGGGCTCTAAATGATACCTGCTGGTGTGCAGGAATTTCACTCCCGGGGATTTGTGGCTCAGGTAACTCCGGGACTGTATTCCCTCAGATTCCCCCTCCAAGAAAATGAAGAGCGATCATTGTGTCCTGGTCCATCAGGAGCGGGTGTGCCTCAGAGTAACCAGGGCAGCCAAAGCACCTTGATCTCTGAGGTGGACTCTGCCTACATCCACAGTCTCTCACACACACAAACATACACACGCATACTCTCAGACATAGCATGCACAACCTTCATTTCATACCCACATGCTCTCTCACACACATACAGACATAAACGTGTGCGCCATCTTATACACACTTGCTGTCTAACAAATTCACACACCAGCTCACCTAACACTCAACATGTCATATGCACACACACATTCTCACATATACACATAGACACACACACACGTGCATGCTCTCTTCATAGTCTCTCTGCCCGCCCCTTCCCACCCCCTCTCTCTCACCTACACAATATACTTCTGGCTAAACTGCTGTAGCTGCACTAACCTGCCCTATTTTCTTTCTGGGCGCAGGCCCAATCAGCATTTTCCCAGGCCCAGGTGCCCTGCTGTCTTTACCTGTTACTCTGCCCCTGACTCCGAATCGTGTGTGTGTGTGTGTGTGTGTGTGTGTGTGTGTGTGTGTGTGTGTGTAGGAGAAAGAGAGGGGGAGAGAGAGAGACTAGAGGCTACTAAAGGTTGGGGCCAGTGTGCTGAGTGAGTGGTAGTTGGGGTGAAAGGCAGGAACCCCTAGCTGACCACTCACATGTAGTACCAGCATCATGGCCTCTTTCTGGCTTCTTCCTCTCTAGAGAGAGCTTGGTGTGATAGGTAAGGCTTTGAGAAACAAACAAACAAACAAGCCTGAATCCAGTCATAGTTCTGGGAACCTTGGGTGAGCTGTGAACACTTCTCTGAGTCTGGAAAATGGAGTTACTATGTCATGGAGCTGTGGGGAGCACCGAATCCCATGCTTGATATGAACATTGCATCCCCTTGGGGGTTATTACTAGTACTGGTACAAGGTGTACCTGTTAATACTGCGGATTTTTTTCAATAGATGGAGTTAGACATATGTTGATAGGTTTGCGATTTGATATGTATGCTATCTTGTTGTATTGACAACAAACTTCAAAACTTCACACGTCTAATTTTCATAGACATTTTTATGCTTAAAAATGTTGAATTTCGTGCCAAAAAAAAAAAAAAAGAGCATTTGTGGGAAGTTTTAATTCATTACTTTATTTTGAAGAAAAGTGCTGCTGAAAGGTATGTACTTCAGGAAGCTTATGGTGAACATGCTCCATCATCTCAAGATACTTGTGAACGCTGGTTTAAACCCTTTATAAGTGATGATTTCGATGTGAAAGACAAAGAACATCCATGTCAACCAAAAATGTTTGAAGACCAATTATAAGCCTTATTGCAAAAACAACTTGCAGAAAGATTAAACATTGCTCAGCAAACAATTTCCAATCGTTTAGAAGCAATGGGAAAGATTTGAAAGGAAGGAAAATGGGTGCCACACCAACTGAACGAAAGACAGATGGAAAAACCAAAAAGTCATCAGCAAAATATTGCTTCAATGGCACAAACGTCTTTTTTGCATCAAATTATGACTGGCGATGAAAAGTAGATTTACTTGGAGAATCCCAAATGCACAAAACCATGGGTTGATCCAGTTCAACCATCAATATCCACTGCAAAACCAAATCGCTTCAGAAAGGACAATGCTCTGCGTTTGGTGGGATCAGGAAGGTGTGGGTGTATTATGAGCTTTTAAAACCAGGTGAAACCTTTAATACTGATCGCTACTGATAACAAATAATCAATATGAACCATGCTTTGATCATAAAACCACCAGAATGGGCCAGAAGACACAGCAAAATAATTTTGCTTCATGATTACGCACCATCACACACTTCAAAACCAGTTAAAGACATTAAAACAGTGGTCAGCAAACCGAGGCTCATGAGCCACATGTGGCTCTTTGGCCCCTTGAGTGTGGCTCTTTCACAAAATGCCATGGCCTGGGCAACTCTACTTTGAAGAAGTAGCGTTAGAAGAACTTTAAGTTTAAAAATATTGGCTCTCAAAAGAAATTTCAATCTTGTACTGTTGATATTTGGCTCTGTTGACTAATGAGTTTGCTGACCACTGCATTAAAAGATCTTGCCTGGGAAGTATTAATCCACCTGCTGGATTCACCAGTCCTTGCTCCTTCAGATTACCACTTGTTCCGATCAATGGCACATGTACTTTCTGAGCAGCACTTCAAAACATACAGAGAAGTGGAAAATTGGGTCTCTGAATGGTTTGCCTCAAAACAAGAAAAGTCCTAATGGGATGGTATCCACAAATTACCTGGAAGATGGGGAAATGTGTAGCTAACAATGAACATTACTTTGAATAAATCACTTTTGATGTTTCTCTTGAAATTATCCTGTTTTTTTTTATTACAAAATCTGAATCTTTAACCAGTTAATATCTAATCTGAATTTTAACTGGTTGATAATTAACCAATTAAAAATTCAGATTGGCTGTCAACCGGTTAAAAATTTGGATTCTGTAATCAAAGAACACATGATAACGAGTGGCTTTGAAGACCCAGAAACCATGCCTTCTCTCTCCAAGAGTCTGCTCACTTCCTCCTGGAAGTATTTGATGGTGCTGATTAATCACCAATTTTGATAAGAAAACACAGGATACCACAGTTCCCCAGGAGAGGAAAACAGCAGAGAGCGGGGCTCTGTGGATACTGAATATGAAATATCTCTTTTCACAGTTTTGCTGAACATTGCCCCATTAATATATCCTCCCAATGGTAGAGATGGCTGTAAATACCGTTTGTTAAGTCCCTTCTATGTTCCAGGCACCCTGTGGCATCTAACATACTTTGTCTTTCTTCTCCCTTATAGCATTTATCATAGTAATGAAGTCACTATTGTTATAATCCATTTAATATGTCTCTCTCTCACAGAGGACAGCTCTCACTATGGGCCAAATCTGTGCTGTTCACTGTTGTATCTCCTACATCTAGCATAGTGTCTGGCATATGGTAATACGTAGTAAATGCTCAATGAATGAATGAATGAATGAATGAATGAATGAGCTACAGTCCTAGCATCAAAGTTGCAAATCTGGCAGCATTATCTCCTTTTTTTTAGATAAGGAAACAGATGCCTAGAAAATGTGGATGGCCTTTCAAGAAGAGGCAACTTTGTAGTGCTGGGACTGTTGATTCCAAACACGTTTGTTCTCTCAGCTACTAAAGTGAATGACTATATGAGTGAGAGCTTTTATGGGTTGTTTTGCTGGGGTTGTGTACACCTTTAAGGTTACTCCTTTAGCTAGTTCTCAGTCTCCCTGATAAGTTGCTTCTTTTCCTTTTAGCTTCTCATTCACTCACTTTCTCCTCTCTTACTTTGTGTTGCCTTTGCTTAGTCAGTCCCTTTCTTTTTGCTTTGAGCAAAGGACCCATCCCCATCTCATCTCTAGTCCCTTCCTCTGCCAAGAAGAAGGATAAATAGCATCATGTCTGTGCCATGTAATTAACAGCTGCTCCAATTGCAGAGCCAACAATAACCTCCTGGTTGCCAATTCCAGTGGGCACACCAGTGTTCTCGCCCTTCTTGGACTCAATCCGCATTCCCTATTCATGTCAACTCCCCTGGAAAGAACTTGTGTTCCCAGTCCTATTCCGTCTTCTGTGCAGCCTCTTCTTCCCAAATGCCGGTTGGTGTTCCAAGTTCTCACGTCATCCTATGTAGTCTCCCTAGAGTACTACATTGATCCCCTGTGGTTCTGATGTCATCTTTACCCAGAGAGTCTCCATGTTAATGGGCACAAGGATCATCTGAGGGAGACTGGGTGCTGACTTGTCAGGTTAGGCAAGAGGGCTGCATTCACACGATTCAGGGCAGGTTGCTCTTTGTTATCAGACCACAGGATGAAACCCTCTGAGTTACAGGCTGGGATTTCCCAATACGATGTCCTTCCAAGCTCCAGACTATGTAGTTGGCTTGATGTCTCTTAGCTGGCCCAGCAATGTGCCACCAGACCTCCCTGCAGGGAAGGACTTTCTGCCCCAGCTGCAGGAAGTTCTGTCCACATCCAGCCCTCAGCTGTCAGCCTCTTCCAGAATTGCCTCAGCTGCAGAGAACCTCCTCCTCCAAGGTCATGTCACCTCTCAGGGCAGCCCATGTCCAATCACGGGTCAGGGTAGAAGTAATAAAGGCTCAGCCACCTCAGCCCAGCCTGGAAGAGTGCTGAAAAGCCATTCTAGCTCTAGAGTCACCCAGGCGGGTGAACTGATGTGCTGGTTATCGAATGCTGCCCACCAAACCACCCAAAATGTAATGGCTTAAAACAAGGACAGCATTTGTTTTGCTTATGAATCTGCAGCCAGGCTCCAGGTGGGAGAAGGGGTAAGGAGATAGTTATCTCTGCTCCATGCAGTGTCTGCTGGGGTTTCTTGGGAGTTTGGGGCTGGATGCATTTAAAGACTCATTCACCCACTCATGTGTCTGGCACCTGGACTGGGTACCCTCAAACTGCGGGGGGCTGGAACTGCTGGGCTCCTTGGGCATCTCTATCTATCTCTGTGTGGTCTTTCCACATGCTTTCTCCAACATGGAAGCTTTAGGACAGCTAGACTTCTTATGTGTTGGCTCGGGGCTCTTAAAATGCATATCCCAAGAGAGAAAATCAGGCAGACGCCATCTTGCCTGTTATGACCTAGCCTCATAGGTTATACACCAACACTCTGGTCAAGCAGTTACAAAAATCCACCCACGTTCAAGAGTTTGGAGTGTAGACCCTGTCTCTCCATGGAAGAGTATCCATGTCACCCTGAAGAAAACTTGTAGGATGAGACACACGTCAGTGTGGCCATCTTTGGAAAATAGAATCTGCCACAGCCAAGGCCATTATTAAGCCTGCCCAGCAGTTCGATCTCTCCCTCTGCCCAGTCCTGTCTCCTTCCCCCTCCTTTCTGCAGGTGTTGCCCTCAAGAGCACACCTTAAGGCCTGCCCGGCGTACCTCAGTGGTTGAGCATCAGCCTATGAACAAGGAGGTCACGGTTTGATTCCCAGTCAGGGCACATACCTGGGTTGCGGGCTCAGTCCCTACTGTGGGGGGTGCAAGAGACAGCGGATCAATGATTCTCTCTCATCACTGATGTTTCTGTCTCTCTCTCTCCCCCTCACATCCTTTCTGAAATCAATAATAAAAAAATACATTAAAAAATAAAAAGAACACACCTTAAGAAATATTTTCAGTTCACTAAACTGTGTCTCAGAGCCTCCTTCCCAGGAACTCAACCTGTAAGCCTATCCCCCCAAAACCAGCATGTTCAAAGAAAGTCATCATCTGCCCCTTCACCTGCCTGCTCCCACTTTTTCATGCCTTATCTCGTTGAGTGGCACTACCTCTGTCCAGCACCCACCCCTTTCCCTCAGACACTCTCCACATCCTGCCTCTCCCAGACCTGTCCACTTCCCGTCTTCCCTCATCCAAACAGCCACCGTCTATCCCCCTAATTGCTGAAAGGCCCCATAACTAACTCCCAGCTCTCTGTAGCCCCAGTTCCACTTGTCACCTGACCATCTTCCTCAGTCTCCCATTGGCTGATTTACCTGCCCCACTACCCATGTGACAAAGTCCACCTTTCTTAACATGGTCCACGGACCAGCTCTTGCATTCTTTGATGTCCCCATAGCTCACCCCTGCCCATCACACTCACTCACTCGGAGTCTCTCCCAGCTGCGTGGTTACGTGCATGGTCAAATCGCTCTGTCCCTTCCCTCGGGGTAGGCAGCACTATTTTTCTCCCACAAAAGAACTGCTTGCCCTTTGTTTTTTTGTTCACATTTTAACTCCTTCGGCAAGCCTCTCCCTGACCCCTAGACTGGGCGCAGGGCTCTGACCTGAGCTCTTGCAGGGCCCCTCCCACCTTAGCACAACTGCCTGCATGGAAGTCACCACGGTGACCACCTTCCCCGGAGGCCGGAAGTTCCACCAGGGCAGTGACCAGGTCACTGTATTCACCAATGTAGCCAAGGCCCTTAGCCCAGTGGTTGGCTCACAGGGGACACTTGAGCAGGTGGGTGTGCACTGATCAAGTCGAAAGTGTTCCCATTGCACAGACTGCCCTGGAGATGCAGTTTCTGGAACAGAGATTTGCCACTGGGGTGCCCCAAGAAAGCATCCTGAGGCGCTGCAAGCATTTTTAAAACATGCGATGCCTGGCCATTTAGTCAGAGGCACTGACCTCTCTTCCCTTAGATCAGCGGTTCTCAACCTGTGGGTCTCAACCCCTTTGAGGGTCGAACGATCCTTTCACAGGGGTCGCCTAAGACAGTTGGAAAACACCTATTTCCCATGGTCTTAGGAACCAACACACCGCTCCTCAGTGTAGCAAAATGTAGCAATGTAGTTTACTGTTGTTATATGAAGACTGTTACCGGTGCTATACCACGGTTCAAGACAAAATTTCATTTATTTGTAATTAGAAATAAATATTTCACAATACATAATTACATATTGTTTTTGTGATTAATCCCTATGCTTTAATTATGTTCAATTTGTAACAATGAAAATACATCCTGCCTATCAGATATTTACATTACAGTTCATAACAGCAGCAAGATTCCAGTTATGAAGTAGCAAGGGAAATAATTTTATGATTGGGGGTCACCACCACATGAGGAGCTGTCTTTTTTTTTTTTTTTTTTAAATATATTTTATTGATATTTTACAGAGAGGAAGAGAGAGGGATAGAGAGTTAGAAACATCCATGAGAGAGAAACATCAACCAGCCGCCTCCTGCACGCCCCACAGTGGAGATGTGCCCGCAACCAAGGCACATGCCCCTGCCCGGAATCGAACCTGGGACCTTTCAGTCCACAGGCCGACGCTCTATCCACTGAGCCAAACCGGTTTTGGCTAGGAGCTGTCTTAAAGGGTCGCGGCATTAGGAAGGTTGAGAACCACTGCCTTAGATTGTCTAAAAAAAAAGATAACAGCCAACACAACAATAGCCATCTGATGGGCATGAATCAACATTATACCTTTGTTTTTTTTGTCTAATTAGCAAAAAACATAATCTATTGGTTGGTGTGCTGCAAGATTTTAGTAATTAGTTTGTGTCCCAGGAGATGAAAAAGGATGAAAATCGCTGCCCTGGAATTCTGCGGTGCCTACCATCGACACACAAAGGAATACGTGAATTATGCCTGTTGGCCATGCCCTCTGTTCATAGTGAAATTAATGTTTGGCCAGAGGAAAAGGACCTGGTTTCAGCAGTCCCTTTTGAAAGGCCAAAGAATGCAACATTTGCAGCTAGAAAAAAAAAAAATAAAGAAAACACCACAGCGATAGTTCTCACCCTGGATGCACATTAGCATCACCTGGGGAGCTCTGGAAAAACACTGATGCCTGGGCCTCACCACTGGCTGCTCACAGAAGCGGGGGGCAGGAAGGGGGGTGAGCAGTGGACTTCTTCCATCTCCCCAGGTGTCTCCCATGTGCAGCCAAGGCCGAGAGCCGCTAGCCTGAAGAGCACCCAAGCACGTCCAAGGAGCTGGAGAAACGCACCCGGCAATCATTAACCTCCCTCTCCAACACCTCGCTCGGGAGCCACGGGGCCGAACGCCCGAGATTAACACTGTCCTCTGGCGGGTCCCCTAGCACAGGCCCTGCTACTCTGGCTCGCAGTGTTCCCAGGCAACCCGCCCACACTCACCTCCTTCACGCACACGCGGCTGATCCACTCACTGTGCGTGTGCACTGTCTGCCCAGTTAGTTAAAAGCCACGGAGGGAAGTGACCGTGTCTTCCATTTCCCTTGTATTTCAGCAAGTCCTGGGCAGGTGCAAGGACTCCGTAGAAGGGTAGAGTGTTTCTTTTTTGTACGAATCTACAGAATCCCTTTGAAATGCTGGCAGCATAAGAACTGTACTTTCTTCATATATTCTACACGCGGGTGAACCACGTCTGAACAGTGTCACTTTGCTTTCCCTCTCCCCCAGAGAAGTCAGGCTAGTATTTTTCCGTAGACAGTGCTGGCCAGTTCCTCCAGAAAGCGCCCTTCGGTGTCCGGTCGGTTTGCTTTGCACACAGGTGAATCTTGGGCCCTCTTATTTTTCCCTGGAGGGGCTTCCTGGCGGAGCAATTGAGCAGCCCAAACCTTTTTGGGGGTGTGTGTGTGTGAATATGTGGATATGTTAACACACACACACACGCAACACTTTCCTCTCGCACTCATTTTTCAGCCTCCGCGTGTTCACATACCACGGCAGATTACCATCAGGCATTCTTACGAAACGTGATTAGCTTCGACAGGTAGGACGCTGGATGCATTTCAATCGCTTCCCTCAGCCACTAATGGATTCACAGAGTCGCTTTGTGACAGTCAAGTTTGAACGCATGAGCTTCCGCAAGCATGCGGCCTGCACAGTCTCCCGTGCTGCTCGCTCTTCAAACACAATCCCATCTCTGCCGTGTATCGTCGCTCTTTCTGGACAGACTGTCCCCCTTTCGGACACGACGCTTTTCTCTAGCCGACCCAGTCGGTGGGTTTTAGTTCCCGTGTTTCAAATTTCCTTTCATTATTTTGTACTGCACTTGTCTCAGAAAGGATTTATGATGGCTAGTTCAAGAAAAATGTTTCGCCGAGATCGGTGTGGCTCAGTGGATAGAGCGTCGGCTTGCGGACTGAAAGGTCCCAGGTTCGATTCTGATTGGGAGCATGTACCTTGCTTGTAGGCACATCTCCACTGTGGGGTATGCAGGAGGTGGCTGATCGATGTCTCTCTCTCATCGATGTTTCTGACTTTCTATATCTCTCTCCCTTCCTCCCTGTAAAAAAATCAATAAAATATATTTTTTAAAAAATGTTTCTTTGCCCAGCCGGTGTGGCTCAGTGGGGGAGCACTGACCTATGAATCAGGAGATCCTGGTTTGATTTCCGGTCAAGGCACATGCCCATGTTGGAGGCTCCATCCTCAGTAAGGGGCATGCAGGAGGCAGCTGATCGGTGATTTTTTTCTTACCATGGATGTTCGCTCTCCCTCTCCCTTCCTCTCCAAAATCAATTTAAAAAAATATTAAAGAAAAACAATGTTCCTTTCTCCTATCACTCATTTAATAAATCCCATGCTATTCTGTAAGTGTCTAATCAGTGATCTTTATCGTTTTCTCAGGATCTTAAATCCCGTCCTCTGTGTAGCAGAACCAGAGGTCGGCCGGCCATGCTGTGAGGCAGAGGAGAGGGGGTGGCCAGGAGCAAAAGCCATCGGACACACTTGACTCCCTTTCCGCTGAGGGTCCTCATTGTCTGCTCCTGTGCATACTCATATCTAGCCAAAGCCTGTAGTTACTACATACTGCTGACTCTTTCTCTTTAAGGGCAGGAGGCCAGATCGGTGATGTCCCCATGTCCTTCTCAGCACTCGCTCGGCATGTAATCCTCCAGGCCTCTCAGGAATAGCCAGGTGAGACCTCAGAAAGCCTTTGGCTTGTCCTCGTGCCTGTGTCTTTCCCCAGCTGCTTAAAACACCCCAAATTCCGTGTCTAACCACTGCCACTCCCAGGACAGTCCCGATTCTTCTACATCACATGTAGCCTCTCTCCTCGGAGCTTGGGGATTCTGGGGGCCCCTGGGAAGGGAGGGGATTGGCCTTCTCCCAGTCCTTACAGACCGTCCATCACTCTTTCTTTTGTCTCCCCCCCCCCCATCCCCCCTCTTGAGCTCCCTCTCCCAGTCTCAGGGGCCCTCCTCTCTAAGGCCGCTCTAGCCACGCCATCCATTTCTGCATGCGGACCACCGTCCCTTCTGACCTCATATGCTCATACACCTTCCTGGCTGCTGGCATCAAAACTAGAGGCGAAATGTGTATCTGCTTCCCAATTTCTTTTTCAAATCATGATACTAGAACTTTCTCTGACGCCTTTCTTTCAAGTGCTCAT
The DNA here is from genome assembly GCA_004026805.1 of Lasiurus borealis. Lineage (NCBI taxonomy): Eukaryota > Metazoa > Chordata > Mammalia > Chiroptera > Vespertilionidae > Lasiurus > Lasiurus borealis. Next base: position 29,414 of record PVJN01011794.1, read on the forward strand.
GGGAGGGAAATGGCTCCATCAGAAATGGCTCCCCAGGGGCCCACACATCTTCCTCTGAAAGGTAACATGTTCGCCCCAGCTTGAACTTGAGCTGTGAATTGCGTGTTCTGGCGGGAGCACCTTGTAGAAGTTAAAAGCACAGACTTCAAGCCTGTAGGCCTGGATCAGTGGTTCTCAACCTTTCTAATGCTGCGACCATTTAACACAGTTCCTCGTGTTGTGGTGAATCGTCATGTAAATATCTGTGTTTTCTGATGGTCTTAGGCGACCCTGCTAGTGGTTCTCAAGCTGTGGGTCACTGCTGTAGAGCCTAAGACGATCAGAAAACAGGTCATGATCCACAGGTTGAGAACCGCTGGCCTGGATGAACATATAGGCTCTGAGCCCTGGCCAGGTGGCTCAGTTGGTTAAGAGCAATATCCTGACATGCCAAGGAATTCAATCCCTGGTCAGGGCACATACAAGATTCAACCAGTGAATATACATAAGTGAGCAGGACAACAAATTGATGTCTCTCTCTCTCTCTCTCTATCTCCTTTCCTCTCCTCTCAAATCCATCAATAAAAAATAAATAGCCTGGTGGGAGTGTCTCAGTTGGTTGAGCATTGTCCCGTGCACAGAAAGGTCTCTGGTTCCATTCTTGGTCAGGGCACAAGCCTGGATTGCAGGTTTGATCCCCAGTTGAGGAATAGAAGGCAATCGATCCATGTTTCTCACATCAATGTTTCTCTCTGCCTGTCACTCTCTATTTCTCTCTCCCTCCTTCTTTCTCTCTCTCTAAGTATGTCCTTGGATGAGGATTAAAAATAATAGTAAAACAAATAAATAAAATAAAATCTAGAATCTGTCCCTATCCTAACCTGGTGACCTTGGGCGAGTTACTTTACATCTCTAAACTTCAATTTCTTTCTCTGTCATGGGGGCTTGGCCACACCCGTGCTAGGGCGTTTATACAGATTAAGTGAGAAAACACATGTTGAGCAGCTATGGTAGGTCAGGCACTGTACCAGGCACCGTCTTAACTAACATGAAAGCTGTGCCTGCCAGCACGCTGCTCAGAACGTGGGAGAGGGCTTCAGAAGAGCTTTGAGATAGACGGTCATGTGGAAAGCATTGTCTAAGCAGAACTGAAGACTGAGTAGGGATTAGGCAGGGAGGGTGTTCCCTGCAGAGGGAACAGCTTGTGCAGGGTGCCCTGGGGCAAATGGGAAGGAAGGTGGGGGTGGGGGAGAGGAAGGGAGGGAGTCCACTGAGGCAAACATCAAAAAGCCACATAATCCCTAACCGGTTTGGCTCAGTGGATAGAGCGTTGGCCTGCATATTGAAGGGTCCCAGGTTCGATCCCGGTCAAGGGCACGTACCTTGGTTGCTGGCACATCCCCAGTAGGGGGTGTGTGTGCAGGAGGCAGGTGATTGATATTTCTAACTCTCTTTCTTCCTTCCTCTCTATAAAAAAATCAATTATGTGTATATATATATATATATATATATATATATATATATATATACACACACACACACACACACACACATACATACACTTTAAAAGCCACATAAACCATTCTTAGAAAACCGGTTAGGAGCTGCTTTATTAATTCAAATGCAAAACCTTGGCGTTCTAAATGGGAGACGGAGCAAAGAGCAGTCAATGGATGTGAGTAGAATTGATGGGATTTTGTGATTCATTGCCTGTAGTGGGATCAGTCAGTGTGGATGTAACAATTTTTCCCTTGTAGGACCTTGTCTGATGTAGTTCCTTTTCACCCCCTGGGTCTAATGTCACGAAGACTTCACTGGAGGTCCATCCTCATCCACCCCAAGGCTGATTGCTTTTGCCTGGGGCAGGGCTGGCCCTGCACTATGGAGTGTGCTCGGGGCAGCGCTGGGCCATTCTGTTTCAGAACAGCTTACAGAGGGCTGGGAGGTGATTGCTGGTGACTGCATCCTCTCTTCTCCTTTCTCTGAAGGCCGCTTGGTAATCAGTATGGTGGCCTGAGAAAGGGCCCAAAGCGCCCTCTCCTTGACACTGCCTTTCTCACCATGCTTTGGAATCTCTGGTACTAAAATCTGTTTAAAAGCAGTAAGAGGAAGGAGGAGCAGAAGAGCCTAGAATTTAAGATGGTATTCCTCTCCCAGGGAACTGCTAGGGTGAGAGAGAGAACCAGAGTCCCCTTCCCATGTTGGGGAGTCAGTAGAGGAATCTGTATTCTGAAGTCACTTTCTAATATACATATACACACAGTGGTACCTCAAGAAACGAGTGCCCAAACATACGAGATTTTTGAGATACGAGCCGTCGAGCAAGCGATTTTTGCTTTGAAATACGAGCAACATTTGAGATAGGAGTAATCTCGCAGATCAGCCGGCTGCACACGACCCACCAGTTTACCACGACTCAAGCGTCTCATAGTTTCCCAGGCCTCAAGGTTACAGAACGTTACCTCGAGATACGAGTTTAATTCATACACACACACACACACACACACACACACACACACACATATACATATACTACATGTATGTGTATATATATTTGTTGATTTCAGAGAGGAAAGGAGTGGGAGAGAGAGAAATATCAACAGTGAGAGAATCATTGATCGGCTGCCTCCTGCACGCCCTCTACTGGGGATGGAGCCCGCAACCTGGGCATGTGCCCTTGACCAGAATCGAACCCAGGACCTTTCAGTCCACACTACCCACTGAGCCAAACCGGCTAGGGCTGAAGTTACTTGTTGACCACCAGACGTAACATTCTGAAACGGGGCTACGTGGGTCACTAGCCCACGTTAATGCATGTTATAGCAACAGCAGCAACAGACACAGCTGACACGCAATGCGTGTTCTGTGCAAGGTTCCGTACCAGGCGGGGAACTTTCTCTGGGATTCCACCCAGTGAGGCTCTGAGGGAGACTGGGGCCCGGAAGGCTGACGTGACTTGCTCAGGGTCCACAGTCAACGCGTGGTGGAGCGGGACAGGGGAAACACGTGAAAAGGAGGCCGTTTGGGGGTCGACAGAAGCTGACAGCTAACGACCTATCATTTGCGGGGAGTTTTGTGTTTGGCGATGAGAGAATAACGCCAATCAGGGATGTTACACGAATACTGTTTGATATTTGTTTTAAAGCAACCGCACAGCGGTCTACCTGTCTCCAGGGTATTCACGAGAGGATAAAGTGCCCATTCATCCAGTCTGACCGCTGAAGGCCCCTTCGGTACAAACAGTCCCTTTGTGGCCCAGCTGGGGTGGCTCAATGGTTGAGCTTTGACCCATGAACCAGGAGGTCACAGTTCAATTACCGGTCAGGGCACATGTTCAGGTTGCAGGCTCCATTCCCAGTAGAGGGCATGCAGGAGGCAACTGGTCGATAATTCTCTCTCATCATTAATGTTTCTCTCTCTCTCTATTTTTTTAACGTTTTTTTGTGGGAGATCCTGGCATCCATAGCATGGCACCCCAGAGGACAAGCCAGGGGTGCTTCCGGCTGGCATTTTCCTCCTGGAGCCCGTGCACTTCACACTTTGCTCCCCCTAAATCGGGCTGCCGGTGGGGAAAATGCCAGGCAGGTCTGCAGACTATCCCACTCCCCCTCCCCAGAACCCCCAGGAAGCTCTTCTGGGGAGCCGGCCCTGCCTGCTGGGCTCCGGCAGACAAGTCTGAGCTGGATGAACAAGCAGGAAGCGCCAGTTCCTGCTCTGTGCGCTGCGATCTGAGCTCTTTGTAGAATAACCTGTCAGGCCCAAGAGGAACCGCCCCCCGCCCCTGAGCCAACTGGCCGGGCAGCCCCGCCCCTCCGAACCCGCTGGAGAGCTGCTCTCTGCATGGGCACAGCAGTGGGAGCACCTCTGGTGGCCCTCCTCTGCCAGTGGTTTTGCCAGCCCCTGGTGTTCACCAGCTCCTCCCTTCCTGAGTGGAGGGGCATCCGGCAACTCCTACTCCTTCTCAGGCCTCCGGTGATGGAACTGGAAAATGAAGGACCGGATTCCGTGGGCCTACAGCTCGGGTTCTGAACTCATTACCGGTGAAGTCAAAGGGACAGTCCCTGCTACCAAAGCAATCGAAATGATGGCCTCTCCCAGGTCAAAAGAATGAGCTCAACAAATACATGTCCATCCACAAGTGAATCTAAAAGTCAAGTGAATTAAAAATCTGATGAACAGAATAAACTGGTGAATAGAATAGAATCAGGAGCACAGAAAGGGAGTGGACTGACAATTCTCAGGGGGAAAGGGGTAAGGGGAGGGTGCAGGGAGAGACTGGATCAGTGGTTCTCAACCTTTCTAATGCCGTGATCCTTTAATACAGTTCCTCATGTTGTGGTGACCCCCAACCATAAAATTATTTTTGTTGCTACTTCATAACTGTAATTTTGCAACTGTTATGAACCGTATCTTTGTTTTCCAATGGTCTTAGGCGACCCCTGTGAAAATGTTGTTCGACCCCCCCCATAGGGGTCGCGACCCACAGGTTGAGAACCACTGGACTGGACCAAAAAATCATACACCTATGGATAAGGACAATGCGGGAAGGGGGGGGGTAAGAGCAGAGGGAGGGGTGGGAGCCAGGTGGAGGGGAGATATGGAGGGGAAAAAGGAGAAACACATGTAATAATCTGAACAATAAAGATTTAATAAAATAAATAAAATAAAATCAGTGGGGGAGAAAAAAGAAGAAAAAAGAATGAGCTCAGTAAGGGGGAGGCGGAGGGAGACAGGTCCACAGGGGTGTCCTGTCGTCTCAGCCGATGTCACCACAGGGGACGCCCAGGGCTTCCTGCACTCAGGGAAGTCCCCAGGCCTGGTGACCTGAGCCACCCTCTTCTTCCCCCGGCCCCGCCCCCCACTCCCACGCCCAGATAGCCAGGGAGAAGGAGCAGCAGCTTCCAGTGACAGGATCCCTCTGTGATGGGATCCCCCCACTTTGGGTGGCATCAGCGAAAGGAGAGGACACAGACGTGGCGCTGTCAGAGACTCTCATGACTGGGGGTGCTACCCCCTTCCTTTTCTCTCTCTTTTTTTCCCAGTGAGTGAAGTTTGCTGTGAAATCTCGAGGGATGAGGAGGGGACCGACAGGCCAAGGCAAGGAGGGGAGCACCACAGGCTCTCGGAGCGGGGGCCTCGGAGTGTCCTGGACTTTGGGCTCTCTGTGGTCTCATGACCCCCCTGAGGTCCTTGCTGTCCCCGCTGCTGTCCTGGACTCCCCCCCCAGCAGGACTCTCCTGAGCTTGGCAGCGCGTTGCCCTAGCTCAATGGTCGGCAAACTGCGGCTCGCAAGCCTCATGCGGCTCTTTGGCCCCTTGAGTGTGGTTCTTCCCCAAAATACCACAGCCTGGGCGAGTCTGTGTTGAAGAAGTGGCGTTAGAAGAAGTTGAAGTTTAAAAACTGGGCTCTCCAAAGGAACGTCAGTCGTAGTCCTGCTGATATTTGGCTCTGTTGACCCATGAGTTTGCCGACCACCGGCCTAGCTCCCGCCTTGTTCTCCGAGGAGCCCAGCCCTGCGCCTGCCCTTTTCCTCCCGCTCCCGGGCGGCCTCAGCTCACCGGCCGTCCGGACCAGATCCCCGCCATCGCTTACTCGTCATTCCCATTGGAACGGTATTTGCTCTCCACTTGGATGATCCGATCTGAAGGCTGCGGGTGTTGCGATGGGGGTGCAGAGTGACCCCGTTACTCTTCCCAGCACGCAGGGCCACGGGTGTGGCATTGAAGTTCTCCCTCATGGCCTGAGCCAGGCCACGTCCCTCGTGGGAACACTTCACAGCCGGTGGGGTGACATGTCCATGGGGCCATCTGGGTTCTCTTCCACGGTGGCCAGGACACACACCCCGATCACCCCGTCCTCCGGCTCAGCACTGCCAGCCAGCCGGGGCTGGGAGGGGCCGGGGCAGAAGGGTATTTCATCTGGAAGTCCCCAGGGCGGACACCGGGCTGCCTCACTACGTGGCCATCAGCGCCTCTGGCTGCGGGAGGAGCCCGTCTTCTCCGAACTAGAGAGGGACGCCGAGGCCCGGCCCATTCATGTGACTCGCTCAAGGTCTTACCTGTAAGAGCTTCGGCTACCGTCTCCACTGCCAGCTCGGTGCCTGCTTTTCACCTGTGTGGAGGAGGGCTTTTCACCCGGGGGTCACCTCCGTTTTTCTGACCCCTGGGGGATCCCCTCTCCGCTTGGCCAGGGTGGACAGATTTCCACAGTGATGGAGTGCTCCTTCGTGGGTTTCCCGGCCGGAGCTCTGGCTCAACCCTGACCCGTGCCTTCCGGCTCTCTTGGACGATGGCCGGGTGTGCTAGTCCCGAAACCCCACACGGTGCCCGATCGTCGGCCTTCCCCTCCACGATAAGAGGGAGAAAGAACCCATGTGCCCGTGCAAAAGTCATCATTCGGATTGAAACGGGCCCGGGTTCAGATAACCAAGGCAACTCGGGAACTACGGGGAGGTCAAAGGTCGGCAGGTTTAGGGTTTCGTGGGAACATGCGCGTGTTTGGACCGGACCCAAGGCCCCGGCCGGCCTGTTTGACAGGTAACAATTAGAGAGCGGGAGCTCGCCCGGCTGGAATGTGGCCGCAGAGGCCTCGCCGAGGATCTGGTTTACCTGCTCGGCAGGTGGGGCCCGCTGAGTCGGACAGGCATGTGCACGCACAGCATTCCAGAGAATCGGTTTTCTTTTAAAGACGCAGCAGTGCCTGCGGGGCACAAAAGGGTTGGGCTGAGCCCTGGCTGGAAGCCATTAGCTATTTGCAAGGAAAAAGAAGAAAAATAAATAGTTCCTTCTAGACAGCTCGAGGAAGAAACTGAAAAGGTATTCGGACTATTTTTTTTTTTCTTCTTCTCCTCTTTCTTTCGGTGTCTAAAACGGACATGTGCTTCGTGTCTGAAGACTTGAGAAACGCCAGGCTGGTCCAAAAAATGCCAAGATAATAGAATTGAAAAGTTGCTTCCCACTCCCCCTGAATTTTTTTTTTCCTTCTTTCTTTTTAAAAGAGGTCATAGTATGATCGAGAGCACAAAAGATAGGATCCTTGAAAGACAGTGTCTGGCTTGAGGCGGTCTAAAAAGCTTTGCTATTTTTCTTAGCCTAGCTTCAGAAGATACCAGAAGAGCAAATTTCTGTGTGTGTGTGGTTTTTTTTTCCCTCAACAAGTTGTATTTAATCTGTATATTTTTAAAGTTAAAAATGCTGTTTCAGTTAAACATAAAGTCATTTGCTGTTTAAAATAATAGGAGTTTAGGATGATATCATATATAGAATGTGCAGTATCACGGAAAGCCTTCGCAGACCCACACACATAACATGACTTCCTTTTCATTCAAGGGGTGTTGGTGGCGTCGCTTCAGTTTCCCTGTTTATATCCATCCCTGATCAGTAGAGGGGAAATCACACCAGGGAGGCAGGAACCTGCAGATGGCAATGTTATAAGGGACATTGCTAACACGAACTGAAACACTCTCTGACATTTTTCCGAGTCATTCCTTTTTTAACATGTACCAAGTTGGTTTTCTAAAAAAGTAAAATCTCCCTCTCTCGCACGTGCCTCCCTTTGTGGCAAAAACCGTGTAAGTCGCTTCCAAATTAACGGCAGGCGCTGCCCAATCTTCTGCGCGTTCTCCAGGCTCCGAGGTCCCAAGAGTCAGTCCCAGGATCCTGGTGGCGAGGCGGGAGAGGCAGGCAGAATCGGCAGCTGGTGATTACCCCGAGAGCGACTTGCCAGTTCAAAGAGTTAATTACAGTGAAGCAGAGGATCTTAAAACTCAATTGGCAGAAGCAAACAAGCAAACAAACACTTAGCTGTCTCATTGTTGACTATCGCTGGTGGTAAAGCAGCTGCTAACGTGGCAATTTGACTCGTTGGGTATTTGCATAATATGAAGATTACTGTTGACAGACACTTTATCAGAACTGATCAAAAGTCAGTACTAATGAAAAGCCAGAACAATAACTTCCAGTTACGGAGCTCTCGCTGTGTGCTGTGTGCTGGGCCAAAAGGTCTACACGTCCTCATTTAATCTCCACACAATCCCGGACAGGTGTTCTCATCGTCTCCATTTTACAGACAAGGTGACTGAGGCCCAGAGAGGTCCCTGAACTTGCCTGAGATCATACTGTTGGCAGAGCCAGGCTCTAAGTTCATTCATTCATTCATTCATTCATTCATTCATTCACAGTTTGAAACTCTTGCTCTGAGACAGGCACAGTGCCAGGGGTTCACAGACCATGATGAACTCTTAGAGTTGGTCCTTCATGGACAAATTAGACTTCACAGAGTCTACTTACTGCTGCTGACTCCTCCTATACCAGCGCTCTCAACTATTCTCCAGATCAGCGATTTTCAACTGATGTGCCACTAGAACTTTTAAAACATGCAGTACCTGACTTATTGTCAGGGGGCACTGACCTTTGTTCCCTTAGATTGTCAAAAATAAATAAATAAATAAATAAAAGGACAACAACCAATACAAGAGCCGCCTGGTGTGAATAAATCAAATTGATTCCAATTTTTTTTGTCAGATCAGCAAGAAAGTGTATTTTTTGGTGTGCGCAGAATTTGAGTAGTTTGTGTGCCATGAGATGAAAAAGGTAGAAAATCGCTGCTCCAGTGGCCTTAGCTCTGCACACACTTTAAAGTCGGCCATTGTCTCCGACACCACTGATTTCCGGCCAGGCTCAGACAACCCTCAGTGGCAGTGTCTTAGTTCAGCAAAGGACAAAGGCCATTGTCTAGGATATACACTACATGTCTACCCCAGGCCTGCTTTGTTGTATGTGCCCAGTAAGTGTGGGAGCAGTAAATTCAAATGTGTATATCCCGAGAAGCCGAGCTTAGTATGGGTGTGAGAAGCTACTTGGATTACTAGATATCTTATTAATGACAAATACTTGCAGGTTGGCTTTTACCTCTTCATAATTAGAACTTGATCTTCAGAGATTCTAACGTAATGACAGCTTCTTGCGAATCCTGAAAAACACAAGCTTGTACTTTACCTGCCCAATGGGAATCACCTTAGAGCCATTTCCTTACCCCGTACCATTACCCCAGGTCATTTTTACTTCTCAACTGATATTTTCTTCTGTTAATGTGTATAATGCTGACCTTTGTGCTCTTTGACCCATCTGTCCCCCATGTGCCTTTGAGCAAACTCTGAAGGACAGACGTGGCTTCTCTGGCAATGACCCACATCTAGAAGCCATGGCAAGGCTGAATGGCCACTTACTTGGGGTAGAGCAGTGGTTAACAAACTGCGGCTTGCGAGCCACATGCGCTCTTTAGCGGCCTGGGCGAGTCTATTTGAAGAAGTGGCGTTAGAAGAAGTTTAAGTTTAAAAAATTTGGCTCTCAAAAGAAATTTCAGTCGCTGTACTGTTGATATTTGGCTCTGTTGACTAATGACTTTGCCGACCACTGGGGTAGAGTAATACTAATAAAAGCTAGTAGTATACAGAGGGCCAGGGGTGATTAGTACACCCTACGTATGAGCGAGGCACCGTGCCAAGCACTCTCCATGCACTATCTCATGTAATCATGACAGTGGCATTAGATGTGTACTAGTATTATGTCTGATCGGCAAGAAAGTGTATTTTTCGGTGTGCGCAGAATTTGAGTAGTTAGTTTGTGTGCCATGAGATGAAAAAGGTGGAAAATCGCAGAGGAGGCAGCCTGCTCACAGAGAGTCAGTAGCTTAGCTGAGGTCAGCTAACCCTCGGAAATGCTAAGATGCAGAACTAGACCTCGAAGGCACTAGAGCCTGCATCACACAGATGTGGAAATGAAGGACCTCTTGTCTCAAAGGGTTTGCGATTCTGAGGTAGTCCGCTGCGCTCTGCTTTGAACAAAGCCCCTCAGAAGTGTGACTGTGGTTTCCTCTGGTCACCATGCTGTAAGTGGGAGAAGAAACAAGCTGAAGCAGGTTTTAAGAAGAACCACCAAAGTAGGGAAGGCACTCAAACTGTGTCATGTGAGGAAGAGTTTAAGGATATATTTATGTTCCTATTCAGGAAGAGTAGACTGTTACGTGAGGCTCCGAGTTGGAAAACCAGGACCAATAAGAGGAAGCTGGGGGGAAACAGATTTTGAGTGTATATGAAGACAAGTTTGTCATCCCTCAGACTAGAAAGCCATGAAGATAACTTTTGAATGCTAGTCCCATCACTATAGAAACATGTGTTGTTTGTGCTTTCCAGAGTCCATCCCTCTTTATTCTGAAAGCAAGGGCCTGGTTTCCTTTGAGGGAAATAACATTTCCCCATGGAGAGCAGTCTTGGTGGGATGATAAATCAGGTTGTACTAATCACCCCTGGCCAAGAGTCTGGTTCTTTTTCTCAGCGTACTCCATCTTGAGCTGAGTAACATGGAGTGGATTGGCCCTAAGCAGTGCCTGACTGACCTGAGTATTGGCTTCTCTTGTTGGATCTTGAACTTCCTACAGGGAAAGCTATGTACTGGTCAGAAGACATTATAGATAATTAGTAAGAGGCTTCTTACCTGTGATGATGTCAAAATACTAGAAATGTTCTTTTTAAAAAATTGATTTGAGAGAAGGAGAGAGAGAGACTAGTTGTTCCACTTATTTATGTATTCATTGGTTGCTTCTTGTATGTGTCCTGACCGAGGATCAAACCTGTAACCTTAGTGTATGGGGACAAGGCTCTAACCAACTGAGCTACCCGGCCAGGGTTAAAAATATCCTTCTATATTAAACATGTCCTTCAAGCTATATTTTTTCCATCATTTTATTCCAATCTTTAAAGAGAATCATCAGTAAGTATATCTCCAACCTGAGTTTCTTACAGTGTGGTTTGCCCTTGACAAATAGAAGCATTACTATCCTTTGTCCTATTCTTTTTTTTTAAAATATTTTTTTATTGATTTTCTACAGAGAGGAAGGGAGAGGGATAGAAAGTCAGAAACATGACAAGAGAGAGACATCGATCAGCCGCCTCCTGCACGCCTCACACTGGAGATGCGCCCGCAACCAAGATACATGCCCCGGACCGGAATCGAACCTGGGACCTTTCAGTCCGCAGGCCGACGCTCTATCCACTGAGCCAAACCCGTCTAGGCCTTTGTCCTATTCTTCAACATTCTCTCAATTCTGCCAGCTACCTCTGTCTTCCCGATACATTTTTTTTTTTTTTTTTTTTGCTCAAGTTAATAGGAATGTTTTTCTAAGGTGAGCAAAAAGTCTAACTGACACAACCATTAACTCGATGCATGACTATGATTGTGGGAAACAATTTGACCTCTCTGAGCCCTTCTTCCTTCATTTGAAAATAATCCCAGGAGGTTTTAGAATATGAAATAGTATCTATAAAGAGAAAGACGCATTGTAGATGCTCAGTTAAGTATTGACTCTCTTCTCTTTCTCCTCTAAAGCATGAATCTCCTGTTTTCAGAAAATGTTAAGAGATACCTGGGAAAAAAAACACCTTAACTGTGATGATAGAATATAAAAGATACATTCTTATATATTGATTACCCCATTCATGATATATTTTCCCACCATTTCTTTCTAGTCTTTAGAGAGCACCTCCCGGGATTGTATTTCAGACTTAAATTTCTGAAGCTATGGTTTGCCTCTGAAGAAGATCTCCTACGATAACATGGAAATTTCCCCTCTGTGGTAGATATTGTCTTCAAGCAACTGAGTCTTCCAATAGGTTGTGTAGAATTCCTGAGCTAGGGCCAATGTGTTTGGCTCTGGTTTTCAGTCAAAGGAGCAGTGGAAGGAGGTCCCCAGACCTTGAGAATGGGAAGAAGAAGATGACAACAGGAAGTGAAGGGAGTCGGATGAGAGAGCTGGGAGGAAAGAGAGGTCACGTGGGAGCTGCAGAGTCAGAGGAAAGCCAGCCCAAACCAAAAACCAGACACCAGTGCTGCTTCTACTTTGGGGCCAGTCTCTCTAGACGGGAAGCCAGAAAAGAGAGAACAGAGTCCGGTAGAGTGAGCGCGTGGGGCTGGGTGAGGGCTCAGCCCCAGTGCCTGTGTGGAGTGCCAGCTACGAACAGACACGTGAGCACTCTCACAGGCTCGGCGCTGCATTTACCTTGTGGGACTCTAATTGTCAACATGTTTTCAGTTGAAACACTTGTAGGTTCTTAACTCCCAGTGGTCTCATGGTCTCTGACTGAAGGGCAGTTCAAGGAATAAGGAGGAGGATATATATTTCTATCACCACATAAGTATCTTAAGCCAGATTTAACAGGAAGAAGGATGGAACATTCTAGAAGGGCCCTTGGACATGATGTTTCCCTGGAAAATTTTTGAAAGCCAACCTAGGGATTTCCCTGCAATAGGTGTTAGGCTTGTGTGGCATTCACATGCCTGTGGGATCCGACCCCAGGGCTGGACTTGCATCTTTTCACTATGCTCTGGGACGTTCTTTGGACAAAACATCTCCAAGAAAACCTTTCCAAAGTCTCTCTGTAGGAGTGGGAGGTTTAATGCATTACCCATGAGCCTCCAGGGACTGGGCTAAGAAGAGGATTCTGGATCCACCGTTTTGGGCCTACACACTTCAAATCTGAGGATTAAAGCTTGATCCTCCTCAAAGGGCAAGAGATGGTTGAGAGTGGGGCTAGGCCTCTGCTGGTTGATTCCAAGTGTTTCAGGTACAAATCTTTAAGGCAGGAACTTTGCGAACAACAAAAAACAACCACAGGAAAACTCCTCAGAAAGCCTTTACCCAACCCATTACTCAACGTGGCGAATTTGGAGGGCTTAACGAGACATTTTACATAAAGAAAAGAGCTACTTAAAGGCTAAGGATCTCTGGGACCGGCCTACATTGGGCAATGAGAAACCCAAGTTGCCCTTTCAGGAGATTATTCACCCTCTAAAAACAAAGTGTATTTGTTCACGGTAAACATGTCAGAACAGCAGCTGTATGGGACAAGTGGAGACTGGTTGCTGTCCAATCTGCCAATTTCCAGATAAAAGAACCGGGATCAGATGAAGTGGCGGAGTCCCATTAGAGAGCATTTGCAGCAGGATATTTTCTGCTCACGGTTTGTGTCAAAATGTAAGTGTATCAATAACAGCTCAAAACAACGTCTGTTTTCATGATCTGTTTGCAATGTTTATCTCCAAGGGGGAAAAGCGCTGGTTGATGGCAACCCTCGAATCATGGAAATCTCATGATCTGCCAGATGAACACAGATGAAATCCCATGACTTATCCTAGCACTTGCTTATAAGACAGGGCAAAGCGAGGTCCCTGAACTATCAATAAAAATATTTTTGTCCTGTTCGTGGGCAGATTTCATCTTTATCCTACATATGGACCCTAACCCAGCTATTAAAGGAGGGAATTATCCTAGCTCAGCCTGTCCCATACTTTAACAACTTGTATACTGCCTCACAATTTTTGCCATGTTATCACAGAGTCTGTAATACTCTGTTTCTCTGAAAGTAAGACATCCCCCAAAAATAAGACCTACTTCCAGTTTTGCCTCTCGCTGTAATATAAGGCATCCCCCTGAAAATAAGACCTCCCTGATAATAAGGCCTCCCCCCGAACATAAGGCCTCGCCAGAATATAAGGCCCCTGAAGCTCCCTAAGACGTCTGACTCCTGATTTAGAGAGACCTCGCACTGCCTGAACAGCTCCGGCTGCGCTGCAGCTAATTGGTGAGCTGGTTTGTGATGACAACTACTACTGTACCGTATAGAGGTAATAAATTTCCTTTTTTTTTTTTTTGTTCAATAATAAGTGTGTACTGTATTCTTCTTTATGAAAAATAAGACATCCCCTGAAAATAAGACCTAGCGCATCTTTGGGAGCAAATATTAATATAAGACACTGTCTTATTTTCAGGGAAAATAAGACTGATTTTTTTTTTTTTCATTAAATCAAATCATCTTTTTTTTTGTTTAACCTGGAGTATTTCTGAATAAACTTTGTCTTTTCCAAATTGGTCTCACCTTTAAATTTATAGCTTTTATGGGCTAATTGTTTTTCCTAATATCAACTTAAATAAATATGTAGCTGTTCAAAGAAAAATAAAAGATGGTTAAAAAAAAATCCAGCTAAGAACATTTTGTGTAACCTTGAGTGGTGTTCAGAGCACAGCTGGAAAATACTGCCCAGCGCAGGAGCATGCTAAGGGTGAGTGAAATTCTATGCAGTCTGCCCAGTGCATCCATGGAAGAGGGTGGTCAGTTCTAACTCTGGCTGATCCATCCTTGGTTAATGACGTCACTCTTACAACTTCCTGTGCTCATCTGAGGAAGTTGGACTGAACAGGCTCTCTGTTCCTTTGTGTATCTAAGGATCTACAGTTCTCCCAGGTTGGGCCCGGCACCTGGCAGGAGGCACTGTCAAGAGCTGGTTCCTGGCACCACTCCACGCATGCGCTTCATTTTCCCGAGAATTTGGCAGGACTTTGCTTTTCCTTCTATCAGCATCGGTTAGTGACTATTCCTTACAGCTAGTATACGGAAGAAAAAGCCCCTTTCTCTAGTTTGAAGGAATTGCAGTAGGAAAACAGGCATGTAGGAAAAAAGGAAGTTGGAAGGTTACTTTGAAGGATTGATGATTGCACCCCTTCTGACGTGCCAACTCCCCTGAAATGATCTTTGGGGAAAGGAAAAGCTAATTTGAGGGCGCCACGCCTAAGAGTGCAGTGGCGGTAAGTAACAGGAACAATGAGGCATCATTTACAATGGGTTACCAGTCTAACAAAGTAATGGCAACTCGGCTAACCTCATTGTCTCACTTGTAGAAGGAATTTGAACTGGATGATTCATGAAACTTCTCCCAGCTCTGAAGTTCTTAGATTGTATGGCTTCAACTTTTATTTTTTAAAACCAAAATGCTAGATTTTGAATTTGATAGAATGACTTTAAAAATCTGGGATTAGAAAGTAAGAATAAAGTTACTCTTAAGGATAGTCATTTATCTAACGTTTATGTGTCTAATTTTTGTCAAGTTTTTCAAACTATGATATAATCTGTGGCGCAACTGAATCTAAACGTCACATGTCCACATTATCCATTATTTCATTCATTTACTTGGTTCACTATTTTGTCGAACATGTACCTGGTACACCTATTATGTACCAGGTAGTGGAGCATGGCGATTAAAACTATAATTCTGGAGGCAAAACGACTTAGAGTTAAATCCCATTTCCACTACACATTAGCTCTAAGCCTTGGTTATCTATAAATCAGGAATGACAGTATGCTGATCATAATTATAGGGTTATTGAAGATTAAAAGTGCTGTCTGGTAGAAAGTCAATTGCTTCAAATATAGTAAGAACTCAATAAAAGGTAGCTGTTAGCATCCTCTTCATCACCATGGGCTGAATTCTGTCCCCCTGCCAATCTCATATTGAAGTCCTAACTCCCAGTATTTCCAAATGAGACTGTATTTGGAGCTTTTAAAGAAGTAATTAAAGTAAAATGTACAGGAGAAAGAAGGCCATCTATAAGCCGAGGAGAGAGGCCTTAGAGGAAATCAAACCTGCTGACACCTTGATCTTGGATTTCCAGCCTCCAGAACCGTGAGAAAAATACATTTCTGTTGTTTAAGCCACACGGTCTGTGGTATTTGTTATAGGAGGTCTCGAATACTAATAGAGTCATCCTCCTCCATCACCATCACCATGTGCTGAGATTCAAAGGTGCCATTCACTTTTTTTTTTTTTTCAATGAATTCACAGCGTAATAGAGGGAGACAAGCACATAGGCAAATATGCTTTACGATGCAGGCTGATAAGAACAAAAATAGACGTCTGTACCCACTAGAGCACAGGAGAGGGAATGCTTTACACGATGGAGTGGGGAGGTAGTTAACAGGAAGTGAAGGAGAAAAAGGGAAAAGGTTTTAAGGATACTAGTCCTAAAAAGGTCAAGGAAGGTCGCCTGCTGGATAAGGTGGGACAGAGCATTTTAAGCAAGAAGACAGCATATATACAGTAGAGTGTGTATAACAGGACGGTCTTCAGGATTTGTTGTTCAGGAATCATTTGTTCTGTAACATGGGACCTCACCCATTTGTCATGGAGAGAAAGTTGGTCCTAACCAAAGCCAAGTGAGAGAGACGCGATGTAAATCAGCTGTGTCAGCTGGTGCCTGGACATTCATGTCTACTGTCCAGATCACTTAAGGAAGCACAAAAACAGAAATCCCATTGTGGCCCACCAATGCACTTAGCAGGCTGGCATATTTTGTTTAGAAGCTACGGGAACATGACACCTCAGCTTTAGCTCAGAATGGATAAGAGGACTATGGGAACGGGGGAGAAATTACCTCACTCTGAGAAGTTGGTTAAAATGTAATCCATTTATTCCGGTGTGTTCATACGTGGGATTTAGAATATGTGGAAATATGATTGTAATGGGCTTCACATAAAGCCCTCATTATAAACTCAAAAAATATGTCTTTAAATGAATTAAGCAAGCTGGGGAGATAATATTATTATTCTTTGTCCAGTTCATGGATTGTCAAGGATCAATGAGCTAATGAAATAAACAACTATTTAGGGCTCTCTATTTTAATTCATTCATGTCTATCTTTATGCCAATAACCATACTGTCTGATTCTGTAGACTAATGGTAAGTCTTAAAATCAGGTTGTATAAAATCCTCCATCTTCGTTCTTCTTTTTCTAAGTTCTTTTCACTGTGTATTGCAATAATTCTTAATGGTGCAGACATCACAAAAATGATGCTTAATAATACATGCACCTCATCACATTTATTACCACAAAAGTCTGTTCCAGTCTCTTTTTTACTCCCTATTGTCATGAACTTGGCAAAGAACATCCTTATGCCTCTACCTCTTGTTTCTCTTGACTGTATCACTTCTTAAAGTGCATTCCTGTGAGTGGGATTACTGCATCAAAGGCTAAAGTACCCACCAGTTTGGTACAAAAGGGGACAACCTTGACAGGGAAGGCAGTGGTTTTCACAGTGAGGGGCTCCCATTTTTTAAAGCACTTCATAGGGTGCTAGGCTTTATACTTGATGCTTCATACACATTATTTACATGAA
Organism: Lasiurus borealis; assembly: GCA_004026805.1. Taxonomy (NCBI): domain Eukaryota; kingdom Metazoa; phylum Chordata; class Mammalia; order Chiroptera; family Vespertilionidae; genus Lasiurus; species Lasiurus borealis. The sequence goes on from PVJN01011794.1 coordinate 46,395, forward strand.
GCTTCACAGCTACTCTTAAAGTAGATGTGATTCTCTCCATTCACCAGAAGAGGAGACTGAGTTGAGTACTTTTTTTTTTTTTTAATATATTTTTATTGATTTTTTACAGAGAGGAAGGGAGAGAGATAAAGTCAGAAACATCGATGAAAGAGAGACATCGATCAGCCGCCTCCTGCACGCCCCACTGTGGAGATGTGCCCGCAAGTAAGGTACATGCCTTTGATCGGAATCGAACCCAGGACCTTTTAGTCCGCAGGCCGACACTCTATCCACTGAGCCAAACCGGTCTCGGCGAGTTGGGTACTTTGACCCATGCTCGGCCCACATCCCAATCCGAGCAGCAGATGGAGGGTGGATCCCAGCCTACAGGCCAGAAAGTCTCTCTGACTTTACAACCTCTGCCTCGTGTTCCATCTTGAATGTGAAGATTCATCTGCTGTCTCTGCACAAGGCTCCAGGCTGGGTGCTGGCGCTCTCCATGGACATTCTCAGTCTGCACACCTTTTTCTACACTCCCACCCACTCAGGAGCTCTAAAACCCTTTACACCGAGGACACAGCGTCTCCCACTCCCTTGGCCCGGAGTGTGGACTGAGAGGAAGGCCTGGGTTGGTGACAGAATGCACAACGGAGGGGCTGTCCTGCAGAACAAAGCGAGCGTCTGGGCTGGGAGGAGAGACCAGCCTCGCTGTCCTTCTCGCTCAAGGGAGCAGCCTCAGACAAAGCAGCTGGGGCCCCGCCGGGGAGCCTGCTGCTCAGGGTAATGGAGACTCTGAGCTCCGCCGGGCAGGCCCCGCGCAGGAGCCCGGGGCCAGGAGAGTTTGGGTGTCTGCTTTGTCCAGGCGGGAATTCGGGCTGCCTGGCCCAGTCTCGGCCCACTCTCAGTCAAAAGCTGGCATTGATGAGGGCGGTGGGTCCTGTTTCATCCCAGGACTGTGCCCTGAAACAGCACGAGGCTGAAAGTCGCCCTTCCTTCCCCGGGGAGATGCTGAGAATGCACAAAGCTACAGCCGCACAACCCCCACCCCTTCCCCACCACCTGCTGGCAGAACTAACCCTATCCTCCGGGCCATTGTTCCAGTGTTTTCCTCTGCCCCGAACGGCCTGCCTTCTCACCTCCCTATCTCCTGTTCTTCCCAGACCAGCTCCAATGCTATTTAAGTTTTATCTCCGTCTAAATCCAAACCAGCGGCTGCTGCGTGCTCGGCACATGGCCCGGCCGGGGAGGTTGTCCTAGGTCTCCCTGACGAGAGTCAGCTCCCCTCCTCCACGCCCTCCCTAGACAGCGCTCTCTGTCTAGGACCGTGACAGTGTCACGCTGCTGGGCTGTCCCCTCTGAGCCAGACTCTGGAGCTTCCTGTCTGCCCTTGGTTCTGAGCGTCTACTCCCAGTCTCAGACTCAGCAAGCTGATTCCGATCTCCAGGTTCTTAGTCAACCACAGAGTGTCTTCTGGTTGTCCTCCTCGTCATCTCCCTGTAGCCGGTGCTTATCGGCATGCCGTGTGGGAGACACTGCCGTCTTTGTGACCCCGTCCGGAGCTCTGACTCAGATTCTGGTTGCTCCCTTGAGTCAAGGCTTGACGGTGGCCTTCCTACCCAGAGGCAAACCCAAGCTATGACCATCGAGTCGTAAAACTTCTGTAGCAAGAACCGTCTCCCTTCCTTCAATACATATGTTAGTTGTACCTTTTGCTATAGATTAAAAAAAAAAATTACCTCATGGTGGAGCAGGTATAGTTGTGATGGTTACACGGGGCTGGGTATGGAGAATAGATGCCTCTGACCCTCTTGAAAATGTGCTTCTTGTGGAGGGTATTGAGAAGAGGGTTAGGGTCCCACCTCAGCTGGTGCCCTGCCACTAACTCTAGTGACTTGTCACGAGGGGCAGGGCCGAGCATGTACACCTATTGATCGCATTGAGCTTTGGACACGGCTGCCCCTGGCTTCCTTCTAAAGCTGTCTTCTGCCTCAGCTCTCTCCCCATCTTTTGACTTCTCCATTCCCTTTTTCTACTGACTCTTCTCCTTTTATTTTTTAAAAATATATTTTATTGATTTTTTACAGAGAGGAAAGGAAAAGGATAGAGTTAGAAACATCGATGAGAAAGAGACATCAATCAGCCGCCTTCTGCACGCCCCCTACTGGGGATGTGCCCGCAACCAGGATACATGCTCTTGATTGGAATCGAACCTGGGACCTTTCAGTTCGCAGGCTGATGCTCTATCCACTGAGCCAAACCGGTTTTGGCCTGATTCTTCTTCTTTTAAAGAAAATAAGTGTTCATTGATTTTTAGAGAGATGTGAGAAACATCGATTTGTTGCTTCCCCACACTTGCCCTGACCGGAGATCAAACCCAAAACCTAGGTATCTGCCTAACCAGGAATCAAACCCACGACCTTTTGATGCACTAGATGATGTTCCAACCAACTGAGCCACCTGACCAGGGCTCTACCCATTTTTTAAATGTGGGTGTACCCTAGAGTCCCCTTCATCTTCCTTTCTGCATTGGCTTAACTCTGTGATCTCATTCTACCCCATAAATTTAACTCCCGCAGATATATCGAGGGTTCCCAAATCCACCCCAGCTCAGCCCACTCCTGGGGCCCAGACCAGCAGCTAATCAGCTGTGTCCCGTTCCTCGTCCCCCTTCCCCATGGGAAACAAACATGACAGAACAATCGAATCCTCATTTGTTAGAGCTGAGCTGTGGGGAGCGAGGCCAGAATGACGCCTTGACTCATCCCACTATCCATCTATCCCACAAGCACCATGCTCCTGCCGGGTGCTAAGTGCCAGATCAGGCCTCAGGAACCGAAAGAGGAGCAATGCACGGTGCCCATTGTCAAGAGCCCAGATCTGTGAGATGTAGAAAATGACATATAATGCAGGGTGGTAAGCACAACACTTGACAGTTATAAATGAAGTAGAATGGGCATTACCCACTTGGCCTGTGGAGAAATTCCTAGAGGGCTTTCATACCCATATGGATAGGTGCTCAGTAAATATTTAGCAACTGTGAGGGTGGGAGCCAATAGCCAGTGCTAAGAACCGTGGAGCAGGAAGAGAGGAGGCCGGAGCCATTGCTAATATTTTGGAGCAACCGTTCCTGCCCTGAACTCCAGACGAAAAGTTTCATGAGAGAAAAGTAGACCTCTCATTCTCTTCTAAGAGCCCTTGCAAAAATGTTCCTCACACACACACACACACAAAAATGTTCCTTGCCCCCCAACAAAAGGATTGAGTCCTATAGAAAAGAACCTCAGAGGCCCCCCAGTCCTGCTGAGCGGAAGTTTAAATCTTACACCTGCTACAAAGCTTAGGTTGGATGGAGGTAAGATGGAACCCCCATCAGCCTTCCTGCTCTATGGCTGCCCTGCTGCCCTTCTGCAGATCCCTAAGGCTCCTGGGACGATCGTCTTGATCGCCTGCAGACTACTACGCCCCCTTTTTTATTCTAGTTGAGGAAAGAAAGGCCCCGAGAAAGTCAGGTAACTTGTCCCAGGCCACACAGCTAGATTGTGCCGAAGCCAAAATGGGATTAAGGTGTCAGTGCTCTGCCTGCTGTTTTGCTTTGTCTTTTCCCCTTACAGGCCGATGGAGGGAGATCGGGAGAGACAAAGCAGAAGCGCTAATGAAGAACGAAAATTTGGATTCGGAATTGTAGGAGGCCAAGGGGGAGGCCGAACGGAAGGAGCAAGGAAGAGAGAAGAGAAAACATAGGATCCGCGATGGTGGGACTGTTTGCCCATTAGCAGGCTGTTTGGTCAGTGTTATGGAGGATGCTGGGAAATCTTGGTTCCCTAACAAAACCCTGTAACTGGCTTTCTTATCACTGCTGCGGTAGGGTTTTCTAACCTACATGACTATGATCTATCAGTCACAGTCCGCAGCTCCTGTGAATCACATACATGTGCTCGGCACTGTAGGAAATGTTGTACAGACACAAAGGGATGACAGAAGCAGCCCTGCTCAGAACAGACTGCTCTGGGAATTTGGGTCCAACTTGCAATGAACTTAATGTCCCATTCCCCACTCATTCAGAGGAAGCTGCTCCCTGCTGTCAGCAGTGGCTCCAGAATTCCTATATCTGGGCCCAGTTGATTGGGTCAAAGGTGTCCATTTGACCCACACGGAACCAGTTAGGACCTATTCACAGAAAATGTGGGGGTGGGAGAGAAGGAAAGGAGAGAGAGAGAGACGGGATTAAGAAGAAGGAGGAAGATGCCCTAGCCCAGTGGTCAGCAAACTCATTAGTCAACAGAGCCAAATATCCATAGTACAACGATTGAAATTTCTTTTGAGAGCCAAAAACTGACTTTTTTGCGCATGGGCCACGAAGTTTCAATCGCACTGTACGTATGTGCATGCACGTGGTATTTTATGGAAGAGCCACACTCAAAGAGCCAAAGAGTTGCATGTGGCTCGCAAGCTGCAGTTTGCCAACCACTGCCCTCGCCGGTTTGGCTCAGTGGATAGAGTGTTGGCCTGCAGACTGAAGGGTTCCAGGTTCGATTCTGGCTAAAGGCACATGCCTGGGTTGTGGGCTCAATCCCCGGTAGAGATCGTGCAGGAGGCAGCTGCTCAATGATTCTCATCATTGATGTTTCTATTCATCCCTCTCCCTTCCTCTCTAAAATCAATAAAAAATATTTTTTTAAAAAGGAGGAGGAGGAGGAGGAAAGGGGGAAGAAGAAGAGCCAGAGAGAGAAACCAGATAAGGAACAGAGATTTCTGTCACCTACATGCAATGCATGTGAAAGAAGGCAGATGTGCTGGGAGAGAAGCGTACAGAGAACACGCCCGGAGAACAAAGGAGAGATTGTCCCGGTGTTCCTGGCCGCAGAGTCCCAGGCCTGCTCCGGGACAGTGTGTGAGAGAGGGAAGTTAGCAGCACACCCACTCTGTCAAGAGTGACAGCCCTTTGCACTGAGAGCCTCCCCAGGCCTCTCCTGTCCTCTCCCTCATGCCCAATGCCATCCTGGGGCATCGGTGTGTCCCCAGCCCACGCGCTCCACCTGCCCTCCTCCCCGAGCTGTTAGCTGACAGACTTTAGGTGAGACACAGCACAGACTTGCCTCGCCTTGAGCCAAATATCAACAGTACAACGATTGGGATTCACACTCATCAAGGCGCAGTGGAAATGAGAGCTTCTGCCTTTAACCTTGAAGGTCAGAGCCACCATGAGGCCAAGAACGGGCATGAAAATGTTACCCTTGCGACTGGCTAGTTTATTAATATTAATACAGTGGTATCTCAAGATATGAGTGCCCTAACATACGAGATTTTTGAGATATGAGCCATCGAGCAAGCGATTTTTGCTTTGAAATACGAGCAACATCCCACCAGTTTACCTCGACTTGAGAGTCTCATAGTTTCCCAAGCCTCATGGTTACGGAACGAATTAAACTCATATCTCGAGGTACCACTATAATAGGAAGAGAGTATGGTGATCTGGGCATCAGGAAGCAACAGCTTCGCGCTCCCCAGGGAACCACCAGCCCATTCCCTGCAAAGCTCTGGGGGAAGGGATCTAAGGAAGAGGGAGTTGAATGCATGTGGAGTCAAGTCAGGGTGATGCTGGGAAGGAGCTGGCCTGTCAGTCTAGCCTGGGGAAAAGGTCATTGGTGAGAAGGGTGAAGCCACAACAAGCAAATGAAATCTTGGAGGATTAAAATCCCCTGCAAACCCTGGCCAGTGTGGCTCAGTGGTTGAGTGTCGACCTATGAACCAGGAGGTCATGGCTCAATTCCCTATCAGGGCATATGCCCAAGTTTCAGACTTGATCCCCAGTAGGAGGTGTGCAGGAGGCAGCCAACCAATGATTTTTGTCATCATTGATGTTCCTATCGCTCTCTCTCTCCCTTCCTCTAACATCTATCTATCTATCATCTATCTATCTATTTAAAAAAATAAAATCCCCAGCAAAGAGTTCTCTCTCTGTTGCCATTCCTGCAGTCTCTTGCTCTTGCTCTCTTGCTCTGTGACCCACACTTGTCCCTGCACTTGGCCACATGGACCCCACATCCAGTGGATTGCAGCTGAGAACACAAGCCACGCTCGCTAGTTTGCTGGGCTGAACCGGACTTGCATGTGGGGCAGAGACTCTGGTTTTAATTCTGGCGCTCCTGATGACAAGACTGGACTTCTTCCAGGGCAGGACGGACAGAAATGGGTCCTTACAGGGGGAACCCCCTTAATTTTGCATCATCAGCAACGCTTTACATGGAACCCCATCCTCCCAGGGAAACTCTTCCCGCTGCAGGTGGGCATTTCCCCCGTTAGTAACCCATTGACCCCAGTCACACTGCTGAGCCCGAAGCCAAGGCGCAGGTAAGGACGCGCTTCCCGTGGAGGAAGAAGAGAAGCGCTGAATATTCTTGGACAGACAGCCAGCTGCCACCCTTACGTTCATGAAGGTTCCTTATTCCCCCGTATCAGCCCCAGAGCAGCATGGGAGGGGGATAGGACTTACCCGTCACCCACGCCACGTGTCCTGGGCTGCCTCCCTTGGGTCTCACCCGCTTCTCTTCTCCTCCAGGGCAGTGTCTGCTGGCACAGCCTGCCCGCTGTTCCTGCTCTGGAAGGCGAGCTGGTGCAGCGGGAGCTGCCTTCCAAGCAGGCCCCGCAGGTGCCTCAAACCTCCCCCTACTCCCCCCCCCCCCCCCCCCCCCCCCCCCCCCCCC
>PVJN01011795.1:0-53077 GCA_004026805.1 Lasiurus borealis
ACTGCCTGGGATGTAACTTCCAGCTTGGGATGGGAGGGAGAGAGAGAGAGAGAGGGAGGACGAGAGGAGATGGAGGGGGAAGGGAGGGAAGGAGAAAGAGAGAAAGAAGAGAACTTCAGGTAGGCTTTAAGGACCAGGCCTGGAAGGGGGGTACATAGCCCTGTACCCCTGTTAGTTATTGATTAATCACTGCGGCCTGGCTTGGAGAGCTGGGAACTATCTTCCCGGTGTCTGTGGCTGTGGAGCCAGGAGGACATGCTCGCTGGCCTCTGGGGTCTTCGGAAAGATTATAATTTTTATCGGAGGCCATTTTGGAATCTGGGGCCCTGAGAGTCATTCTTTAATGCTAATATTCATATTACGTGTTTTATCTTTAAGGAATATTTTGTTGACTGCATCCCATAGTCATATTTCTAATCACATGATTTAAAGATATTTTCACTTGTTAGTCACCAGTTCTTTTCTACTGAGCTGTCCTGTGTGTGCTCATAATTTAGATTAACCTTCTAATCAGATGGACTTTTCCCTGAAGTAAGTTTTTTCCAGGCCAAGAATGTGAGTGTGTTTTCTAAGCTTTACATGCCCAAGACATTTTTTTCTGTTGTCTTGATAACTTGCTCTGTGTCGAGTGTCATAAGATAAGGATGACTCGGATACTCCTATATGGGAAATATGAAGCCTGCATTAATTTCATTCTTCTTAAGCTACCAGGAATAGAGAAATTTCCACACTCCTGTCTGAGTGTCCACTAGCATAGTTTCTCCTCTCAGAAGAATAATTACCAGGGAAGGAATATTTACAGAAGGCAAGCCCGATCTCCTTATACCGAAAGTTCTAGAAAATAACAGTATTTATTAATAACAAATCTATAATTTATTGATTAATAAATGTTATTACTTCTGCTATTCTACATTATGTATTCTTTTGTTAATCCTCACCCGAGGATATTTTACTTATGATTTTTAAAGAGAGTGAAAGGGATCGAGGGGAATGAGGGAGGGGAAGGAGAGAAAGAGAAACATCGATGTGAGAGAGATACATCAATTGGTTGCCTTCCGCTGCTGCCCTGACTGGGGATCAAGCCTGCAACTGAGGTACATGCTCTTGACCAGAATCAAACTCAGGACCCTTCAGTCCATAGACTGACGCTCTATCCACTGAGCAAAACTGGCTAGGGCTAAAATATTTTTTGTATATTAGTATCCTGGAAACCGTATTTTAATCACAGCCAGTACCACGTAGAATCACAGTATAATGGGGCAAAATGTATCTTTGAAGGTAATCAATGTATATTCACTCAGAATGTTCTTGGTCATGACTTTGAACAAATATTTTTAAAAAGCCTTCAGTTGAACTTTAAAGACAGATGCTTGCCTTTTCACAATCACTTCCTGTTCTGATTAATATTCATTAACAGGTGTGCCACACAAAGCAATGAGCACTCCCTACAATTTGGCTTATTTGTGCAAAAACTTAGCTTTTCCGTGTTCCTTGACTCTATGACTAAGAAAAAATGAAATTCAGTACTCTAGCTGGAAAGTGTCCATGAACATTTTCTACACATGCTGAAAATTTTCCTCTGTTAACATCTCTACCTTGGGTACCAAATCAAAATGCACAGATGAATCTACTGTAACATAAAAAAAAAAACCCACAAAAACTTCAGATCAACTGCCAAGCAATTAATGCGAACATCTGGTTATTTTGATGGTCAGAATGGCCAAATCACTTCACTCTGATACAATACAAGTGGAATCATGAATCTGATTCAATAACAGCAGCAAGGAAAGACTGGTTTAAGCAAGGCCACTTACAGACATCATCTGATCATCTCAGTTTACTTTCATTATTTTGCTTAAAAACATGGACAAAGAGACCTTTAAAAAATACTTTGATTTCAGAGAGGAAGGGAGAGAGGGGCCGTGGGAAGAGGGTGAGAGAGAGAGGGGGTGGGAAGGGGAGAGGAAAAGGGAGGAACATCCATGCTGAGAGAGGATCATTGATCGGCTGCCTTCTTACATGCCTCACAGTGGGGATCAAGCCCAAAATGCACAAGATTTGGCTGTGATTTTCTGGTTCCTAGTTGGCACTCAACCACTGAGCCACATCAGCTGGGCCAAACAGATTTTTTAAGTTTCCCTGGAAAAACCTGTAGTAATGATTTTGTCATTGAACCTCTATGATTCAGTGACTACTATTATCTCCCCTTCAGGGTTTCAGTTTTCTATTTAGATGCCGTACTCTGCTTTTGCTGCAATTTACGCTGCTTTTAATTTCAAACATGTGAAATCTTTCATCTGAAGGAGACATGTGTTATGTATTTCTTTTCCTGTGCCTCAGGGAATAAAGCCAGTGCGCACTGAAGACTCAGTTAGCAACAGCGAGGATGGTGATTAAAGAGCTAGACTCGCGGCTCCTTCACTTGGTCTTCTTTCATATCATTTCTTACGGAATAAATGGAGCCTGAAATAAAGTGTTATGTTAACTTCCTGTTCAGTACTACGCAGTCAAGAAGTACTCCCCCCATCCCCAGTATGTTCCCTTTTGTATACAGAGAAATTTCTGATCAGCTTTCCATCATGTGCAAAGTGCTCAAGTCATTTCAGGAATTGTTAAGCGGGATGTGGAAAACGAAGATCAGTTTGTATTAGTAGATTACCGTTCATTTTCTCGCTTTAAAGCAGAAACCACAGACCCACAGATAGGTGGGTTGGGTCAGTGTTTAGAAACCTTCTGAACCACTTGACATTAAGAACTCGAGAGGCATCATAGCACCGAGACCTCAGGCTCCGAGTGGCAAAGGCTGCGTTGCATCTGCCCTTCTCCCTGGGTGTGTCCCCCAGTTCTCACCGCTCCCATCAGACTAGTGCACTCACCGAGGGGCATCTCCTGCTCTGAAGTGTCAGGTGGTCCAAATCTTCAAGACTCCACAGAGCAGTGGAACCGGGGAGGGTAGGAGAGGGGGGAAGGGAAAAAATTAGAGTGTGCATGATTATGGGACAACCTGGATTTAGATAGAGGCCAGTGGACCTTATTTTAAAAAGAGGCAGCAATAGCCTTGGCTGGTCTGACTCAGTGGATAGAGCATTAGCCTGTGGCCTGAAGGGTCCCAGTCAAGGGCACGTGCCTGGGTTGTGGGCTTGATCCTCAGTGTGGGGCTTGTGGGAGGCAGCTGATCAATGATTTTCTCTCATCATTGATGTTTCTATCTCTCCCTTTTCCTTCCACTCTGAAATTAATTGAAAAAAAAATATATATAAAAGAAAAGGCATACCGAAACTGGTTTGGCTCAGTGGATAGATCGTTGGCTTGCAGACTGAAAGGTCCCAGGTTCGATTCTGGTCAAGGGCATGTACCCTGGTTGCGGGCACATCCCCAGTAGAAGGTGTGCAGGAGGCAGCTGATGGATGTTTCTCTCTCATTGATGTTTTAACTCTCTATGCCTCTCCCTTCCTCTCTGTAAAAAATCAATAAAATATAAAAAAATTATAAAAAATTAAAAAAGAAAAGCCAGCAATGTAGGTAATACCAACGTAGAAGGCACATCCACTAGTCATTCATCAGAAGGTGGGGCAACAGAAATGATGTGGCAGAGCCCTCACAGGTAAGGGGTGTGGCGGAGAGCTGTGCTGAGGAGTCATTTTAGATTTTTAGGAAGTAGCAAGGCGCATCCGGTGTGGCTCAGTGGTTGAGTGTTGGCCCATGAACCAGGAGGTCACTGTTTGATTCCCATCAGGACACATGCCGGGGTTGAGGGCTCCATTCCCAATAGGGGTCGTGAGGAGGCAGCGGATCAGTGATTCTCTCTCATCATTGATGTTTCTGTCTCTCTCTCTCCCTTTGTCTCTGAAGTCAATAAAAAATACATTTTTTTAAAAAGAAGTAGCAAGGAGCCTTCATGCAAGAAAGGGACTGGGCTTCATCGATAGGAAGGATAGAATAAATGAAGCAGAAAACCAGTACGGAGCACAGGCTCCGGACCCAGGTGTGTGGGGAAAGCCACAGGCAGCTCAGCGGTAAACGTGGGACAACCAGAGAGGTCAGTTCCCCCATGGAGAGTTCTAGTGCCCCACCCGGAGGCTGTTAGCTGCTTCTCTAGTTCAGGAGCAGGGCCGAAGTCAGAGCTGGGCTCAACCAAGGGGCAGGAAGTCCTTTGAACCTGAAGTGGAGGACCTGGGGCAACAGGTGCTGAGCACTTACAGCAGGTGCAGGACCGCGTGGCTGATAGGAGGGACAACATGTCTCAATCTCATGTTTCAATTGGATCAAAGCAACTCATCCTTCGCTGCGGCAGCTCTTCTGTTCAGTAGCCAGAATGTTTGTGGTCTCTCTCTCTCTCTCTCTGTCTTAGTCCCTCCACCTGTTTTCCCACCAGCCTCCCTACCCCTGTGACAGCTGTCAGTCTGCTCTTTGTATCTGTGCTCTGGTTTCTGTGGTGCCAGCCAGAGGGAAGGGGTGCTGGGCAAAGGGGGGTACATGGGAATGGAAAGAGACTTGACTCTGGGCAATGGCTGCACGACACAGTATGTAGGCGATGTTTTGTGGGAACCTGGGTGGTTTTGTTAACCAATGACCCCAATAAGCTCAATAAAAAAAACCATGTGAGCATGTTAATAGCAAGAACATGAGGGTATGTTTGCCCACCATGTCTCTCCAGCCTGTATCAGTGACTGTATCAATCATTGGAATGGAAGGTTTATTTCTAATCCAGTTGATAAGGATTTGGAAGCAGTTTACCTATGGATACAATGTCATGTTGTGGAGCGGTTGCGACCAAATGACCATTGGCGTCCAAGCCAATAGAAATTTCGGGAGCCTTGCTGAGCCTTCATTAGCCTTTATCAGTCCAGAGAGCAGCCCCGACCTCCGGTGCAAGGCAGCTTTTGTGCACTAAAACCACCTCCTTGTGGGCAGGCTAAGTGGCATCCGGAAACAAAGCAGTTTCCTCAGCTAGATGGGCACTGTAAGGCACTAAACCCGCATCCTAGGCACTCGGGCTGGCAGTCGCCTGTCCAGCTAAGCCACTGGCACCCTGCTCTGCAAGCTGCAAGCTGTCCAGGGCAGTCACAGTTAGTGACTCTAACAGCATGGCAGTCAGGCTCCTCGGATAACCCACAAAAGACGCTCTGGCCGCGGTGGAGGATTACCATATGCTCCCAGGAAGCACCGTAGAAAACCCCACCGAGGCAACGCAGGTCACCAGCTCACACCGGCTGCCGAGGAAGAGGCCGCACACTCGCTTTGGCTTTGGCGCTGACGCTCTAGGGAAAGCAGCTGTTGCGAGAGTTCTGGTTTCGGTTTATTCTCTGCCAAAGGCCACTGTACAAGGTAGCCATTGGGTAAGAGGCCGTCAGAGGGGTGTGTTCCGAGGGGCGTCGGCCTCCTGGTGATCTTGCTCTTGCTGCTGCCCTCAGGTGCTGTCACCTGCGGTCCTCGAAGCATGGGTTTCTTTAAAAATATATATATTTTTTATTGCTTTCAGAGTGGAAGGGAGAGGGAGAGAGAGAGAAACTTCCATGAGGAGAGAGAATTCTGGATTGGCTGCCTCCTGCACCCCCCCACTGGGGATCAGGCCCAAAATCTGGGCATGTGCCCTGATGGGGATGGAACCGTGACCTCTTGATTCATAGGTCAACCCTCAACCACTGAGCCATACCGGCTGGGTAGGGTTCTTAACAGAAGTTGTCCCCCCACCCCAATGGAGGTGAGAATTTCAGTTAGGAGGTGAAGGAAAGAGGATTCTCCCACAATTTGAACCTCTCTCTCTAACATACTGTGGTATCTGAGCACGACTGCTTGGGAAAACTGTTTTTCACACAGCCCGTCTCTTCCAGATCTGCCTTTGCTCTGCCATGCACGCTCCTTCCCAGACCTCTGTCCAAGGGAGACCCGGCTTTCCCAGGCGCTTCTCTGCCTCCACTTCTGTGGCCCTGTCCTTTCCATGTAAGTTTTCTCCTCACAGCACCGCCCCGCGGGAAGGCCCATGACCAGGTGCCACTCTGCTCCGTCTACCGCAACACCAGCCACCCTCAGTCTGTCCCCAGGGCACTTTTAGGTAATTTAATTTTTATAATTCAAGTTTCCAAAAACATTTCCCAGTCTGCCGTCTCCTCCTTGTTCTACATGTTTTCATTAGCCCGGAGGCTCTTCCATGAATGCACTTAGGACTCAAATCACTGCTGTTAGCGAACTGTGATGCCTCTTCTTATTCCAATAAATATTTCTCACCCGAGTGAGTATGACACAATCATGTACACTATCTAATTCGTTGTTCATAATCACTCTTGGTCTCCTTCTATAGACAAGGTTTAGAATAAAGCGGTGACTTCATCAAAGTCACAATACTGGTAAAAGTAGAGCCAGAATATACACCAAGCCTGTCTGCCTCAGCCATCCCTATTTTTAAAAAATATTTTTTATTTATTTTTTACAGAGAGGAAGGGAGAGAGATAGAAACATCGATGAGAGAGAAACATCTATCAACTGCTTCCTGCACACCCCACACTGAAGATGTGCCCACAACCAAGGTACATGCCCTTGACCTGAATAGAACCTGGGACCTTTCAGTCCACAGGCCGATGCTCTATCCACTGAGCCAAATCGGTTTTGACCAGCCCTATTTTTTTCTGTTTTGTCACAAAAAGAGCTGGCATGGTCCCTGCTTTCTTCTAGTCATTTGTTCCAGATTTCCTTGTAAAGCTTTCCCCATTTCACCAAGAACCACAATAATTTTCTTTTCATCAAAAGGAGGAAAAAACAGGTGTGTTTCAGTGTTTGAGCATCGATCCATGCACACATCAGCCACCTCCTGCATCAATGATAAGAAGAGAATCATTGATCGGCTGCCTCCTGCATGCACCCCGACTTGAGGCCCTTTGGTCCACAGGTTCTATCCACTGAGCAAAACGGGCCAGGGCTAAAGTTAAGTTTAAATTAATACTGAAGTTAATCTTTAAAACATACCAGCCGAAGATCCCCACCTGTTACCTAACAGGAAAGTGGAAACACATTCTATGGTGAATAGAGCCCGCAACTCAGGCATGTGCCCTGACCGGGAATCAAACCGTGACCTCCTGGCTCAGAGGTCGACGCTTAACCACTGAGCCATACCAGCCAGGCCTTCTGCCAGTTTTTATTCAAATCTATGAGACATTTCTCTGTCAACCACTGTCAGGCACACTAATCTGTTCCAGAGACTCTGTAAAGGGGGTCAGTCAACCTTGAAGGACTGCTCTACCCCATCCCCCAAAAACATGGAGCAGTAACGAGAGAGCCCCGAGCCAGCTCTTTTGACAAAGCATTGGCCCAACTTGTCTCTTCCCCAATGACAAGTACTTCAGAGGCCAGGGGAGTGGCAGCGGTGAACATTTTTTCTGACTTAATGGTAAGAGACCATTTGAGGATCAAAACCTGTTTTAAAAATACAATCACCTGTTCCCACTATTTACTGCAATTCTGAAGTAAAGGGGGTCTGCTTGGAATTCTGAGAGGGAGGGGGTTAGGGAGCAAAACCGTGTTGCCATAGGAATACGAATTCTCTTCCCAGCGGAGGAGCATGAATTCAAGTGAAAAATTGGAATCAGGAGGAGGTGAACCATTTTGAAAGAACAATCATGTCTTGTCCGGCCACACAGGAGAAAGAACAGCTAAAGGAGATGTAGAATGTGGAATAGTGAACTTTTAAATGTGTTTCCACTTTCCTGTTAGGTAACAGGTGGGCATCTTCGGTTGATATGTTTTAAAGATTAACTTCAGTATTAATTTAAACTTAACTTTAGCCCTGGCCCGTTTTGCTCAGTGGATAGAACCTGTGGACCAAAGGGTCTCAGGTTCCATTCCGGTCAAGGACGTGTACCTCGGTTACAGGCTTGATCCCTGGCCTCAGGTCGGGGTGCATGCAGGAGGCAGCTGATCAATGATTCTCTTCTTATCATTGATGCTTCTGTGTCTCTCTCCCTCTCCCTTCCTCACCGGGCAGCGGGGTGGGGAGAGGAGGAGGAAATGACATTAAACTGAAATCAGTAGCTTCCAGAGCCTGCGGATGACCTGGCCCTGGCCCTCCCTCTTCCCTGCTGATGGCTGTGACCTCAGAGATGGCTGCAGGTTCAAAGGGAAGGTCAGGTCCTATGTGTGTTTTCTGGGTGTGGTGTGCCCTCCTCAGCTCTGCTTTGCTCGCTGGAGAGGGTGAGTGAGCCACGTAAATAAAGGGGGACAGCGTGGTGCCCAAATAGTTCATCTTGGACATTAATGCATCCTGCGGGCATATCCCGTGGTCTCCTGGGACCTTGCGTGCTTAGGATTTCTGCTTTGGCTCTGCTTCGCTCTGTGAACCTAACCCCACAGGGAAAACTGCTTGACTTAAAGAGGGTCTGTGAGAGCTCAGGGACCCTTCAGCCCGCACGCGGCCGGTGCTCAGTGAAGAAACTGAGTCCCTCTGCCCCGGCGCTGAAGAGGCGCCCGAGGGCCACCCCACTCCCGGCTCAACATCTGCCGTCCCGTCCCGCTGGGCAGGTGCCCCTGCACAAGCGTTAGGGACGCGAAGAGAGCCGCCCTCAGCCCCGTGTTGACATGTATTCTCGTAGCTGCGGCGGGGCGGAGCCAGGCTGTCACAGGACACCTCCCGCCGGGTTGGGGGCATCTGACGAGGTGGGGCCAGACAGGGCAGCAGCTTGCAATCCAGGTCCAGAGGGCAGCAGCGGCTTTGTGCGTGCCTGCTGGCTGCTGAGTCACCGCCCCGCTCCTCCTGTGGGAAAGGTTGTTTGTATCGAATTACCCTGCGCCCGGGAGGCAGAGCCGCCTCATTTGTCCTGGCAGCCTCGCTCCTGGGGAGCCTTGGAACTGAGATTGAAAAGACCTCTCTGTTCCTCCGGGACTGACGTAAACTAGATTATTATATGTGTTGTCTCCGCCGCTCCTTCCATCTGGCTCCCATTAAAATAGTTGAGGAAGTATCCAGGGCTGAACTCGGGATGTGCAGAGCACAAGAATGATGGTTGTGTCGCACCAAATTAACCGGCGTTTATCGCATACCGACACTCGGTTGGGCATGTGGAGGGAACCTCTGTTTATTCAGATTCTTCTTAGCGATCCTTTTCTTTCTTTGTTGTTGTTAAGCCTCACCTGAGGATATTTTTCCTATTACTTTTTAGAGAGAGTGGAAGGTGTGTGTGTGTGTGGGCGGGGGTGGGGGAAGATGAGAGGGGGAAGAGAGAGAGAGATTGGGGGGGAGAAATATCGATGCGGGAGACACACATCAACTGGTTGCCTCTGGCACGTGCCTCAACCAGGGCAGGAGATGGTACCTGCTACCCAGGTACGTACTCTTGACCAGGAATTGAACTCGAACCCTTAGGTTCGTGGGCCAACCCTCTAACCATTAGACAACACTATCTGAAGCCAAAGACACGTTTTTAACAACCTTCCATGATACCTCCCCTTAGTAACACCTTTGTAAAGATTTTGGACCCACCTCCCTGAATATAATTTTCAAACATAAATTTGAAAATGTTCTAATCACTCTTAATTAGAGGAGAGGTGGAAATATAGACATTTCCGAAGGAAGGAGCGATTTGTGAAATATCCAGTCCAGCCCTAGGGAATTAGATGTCCCCCTCCCAGACCCTCCCTGCAGCGCAGTCCGGATGAACTGAGTAATGGAATTACAGAGCTCATAATTCTGGCCATTTTCACTGGGAACAAACAGCACTCAGCCCTGCTTACATAATTCCTTCTGGTGTGGCACAGCCCTTAAGCAGCGCTCCACCGAGGGACGGAGAAATAACAGCTCTGCTTGCACCTGGCAAACACAGTGTATTCCAAGCCTTCGCTGTGTCCTTCCCATTAAACGTGTGTTACAGCAAATTCAACATGCACGCATTTTTCTCCAGCGTGCGGGGCGATAAACGCTGTCGTTACGGAATTCATCAGAGGGTGATTTGTTGACACGCTAATCCAATTCAGCAGAGTCTCCCAAACAATCCCCTGACATCGATAGACTCTCCTTTTTTTTTTTAAATCCATCATCAAAAGAGTGGAGCAGATGCTGCACATTTATTATGCTCTTTCTTCCTGTCGAAGGTTAATCACACAGCAAGTCTGAAGGCTCCATTTCCCTTCTGCCTCTCCACCTTATGAGTTATTGGATTGGCCTCCAAGGTTTAAATCAACATATATCAATTGGAATTACAACCCAATTCCATTTGAGCCTTCTCATTGCATGACAGACAGCCTCCAGCAGAGAGGCAAAGAGCTCTCCGTGAAAGGGTGGTCAAGAGACTTCTAAAAATAAGCCATTTTCAAATTTAAATTCTTGTCTGGCCGATGTGGCTCAGTGGTTGAGCATCAACCTATGAACCAGGAGGTCATGGTTCGATTCCCATTCAGGACACATGCCCAGGTTTGATGCAGGATTGATCGCCAGTAGGGGGCGTGCAGGAGGCAGGTGATCCATGATTCTCTCTCACCATTGATGTTTCTACCTCTCTCTTTCTCTCTGAAATAAAAAAAAAAAGTATTTTAAAAAATTGGAAATGTTGCATCTACAGAATCTGTAGTTACACCTATTAGGGAAACACATCTACTGATTGGAAAGACTACTGGTGATACTTGACCTGTCCCAAGGACACCCAGTGCTGGATCCGCTGGCTGCAAGGCCCTGCCACAGTTTAAATCCAGGGCGCAGGCTGCTTCATTTTCTGGTCTGGGGTGTCACAATTGCAGGCTTTTATTTTTCTTATTTTTACTTAAAAAAATATTTCTATTGATTTCAGAGAGGAAGGAAGAGGGAGAGATAGAAGCATCCATGATGAGAGAGAATTTTGGATAGGCTGCCTCTTGAAAGTACCCCACTGGGGATGGAGCCTACAACCTGGGCATGTGCCCTTGATCGGAATCGAACCTGGGACCTTTCAGTTTGCAGACGAGGCTCTATCCACTGAGCCACACTGGCTAGGGCGATTGCAGGCTTTTAGCTCAGAGAAACCACTCCATCTATCCTACTTGCAGTGAGGGTTGGCATCACCTTTCCCAGATTCCTCCTGAAGCGTTTTAAATGCCCTGATTTTCTGGGCTTCATGGCTGAAAGTTAGCATTCCCTCCCAACCCCCACCCCACCTCCCAGCCTCCTAATGAAAATACATCATTTCTTGGAATTTTTGACTTGGCCCAGAGGTTCCCGGCCATTCTTTTATGGCATTCCTGTTGTTATGCTGTTCGATGGGGCTCTTTTGATCTGGTCTGAGACTTTATATTGACAAGGCATGTCTAAATTAAACATGTTACCTGATACCTTTAAAAAAACAAACAAAAACACAAACTTTATTTTTTAGAGTAAGTTCAGGTTCATAGCAAAACTGAGCCAAAGGTACAGAGATTTCCAAATAGCCCTGCCCCCACCCATGCCTGGTCTCATCCATCATCAACATCCCCCACAGAGTAATAGATATTACAGCTGATAAACCCCCTTCAAGAGTCATTATCACCCAAAGCCCCAGGTTACATTAGGGCTCGTCCTTCATGTTGAACATTTTATGAGTTTGGACAAATGTATAATGAAATGTACTCATCATTTTAGCATCATGCAGAGTATTTTCGCTTCCTTATAAAACCTGTGCTCCGTGGGTTCACCCTTCCTCCTCCTTAACCCCTGGCAGCCGCCGAGCCCTTTGCTGTACCCGCAGTTTTGCCGTTTCCGTAATGCCACCTGATGGGAACCCTGCAGTATGTGCCTTTGCAGATGGACCGCTTCTACTTAGAAATGTGTGTTTGCGTCCTTCATGGCTTGTCAAGACTTAAACAGTTCATTTCTGCCCGGGCCGGCTTTGACAGACTTCTTGAACTGTATTATCCATTCTTCTCTGTGATACGATTTCTCCACGTTTCAGGGGGAAAATATTTTTTTGTTGTTAATCCTCACCCAAGGATATATTTCCCATTGATTTTTTTTTTTTTAGAGCGAGGAAAAGAGAGCAGGAGAGAGGAGAGAGAAACATCTATGTGAGAGAGCCACATCGATCGATTGCCTCCCACACATAACTCAATCAGGGCTGGGGATTGAGCCTGCAACCAAGGTACATGCCCTTGACCGGAATTGAACCCGAGACTCTTCAGTCTGTGGGCTGGTGCTCTAACCCTTGAGCAAACCGGCCAGGGCCAGAAAAAAATATTTTAAAATATGTATTTCCTCTCACACAGCATTATTGTGTATGTTTCGGTTTTGCTGCTCTGCTTCCTAAACTATCCATCTCCCAGATAGTTCTTATTTTAAAAAACACATTTTATTGATTTTTTTTTTTTTTTAGAGAGAGGGATAGAGAGTTAGAAACATCGATGAGAAACATCACTCACTGGCGATGTGCCCACAACCAAGGTACATGCCCTTGACCAGAATCAAACCTGGGATCCTTCAGTTCTCAGGCCAATGCTCTATCCATGGAGCCAAACTGGTTAAGGCTGTGGTCGGCAAACTGCGGCTCGTAAGCCACATGCAGCTCTTTGGCCCCTTGAGTGTGGCTCTTCCACAAAATACCATGGCCTGGGCGAGTCTATTTTTGAAGAATTGGCTCTAGAAGAAGTTTTAAATTTAAAAAATTTGGCTCTCCAAAGAAATGTCAATCGTTTTTTGCTGATCACTGGGTTAGGACATCCCAGGTATTTCTAACGCCCATCCTGGGATGTTCCCCTCCCCCTCTCACGACCCCCAGCCATCCTGGGCCCTGGAAGGCCAGCTGAGAAGGAGCTGGACTTGCTCTCAGACAGGGATGCGGAGCTTTGGGCTCTGGCCGCTGGCTCTGATATGCTAATCTCCAGGTGTGCGCTCCTTTCCCCTTCCCGTCAGCACTGGGGCCCTCACACCGGTGCGTTCCGCCTGTAATCACCATAATGATGGCCTCCTACTTCAGTTGCTGCCAAGAGGAATAGTCCCGAAGACACCACTTCCGGGAGTCAAGTGTGTGCTGCTGACATCGGTGTTTGCCAGGTGCCGGCAGCTCCGCAAGAGCCTCCCCGACCAAAGCCAGGCGGTTGGCAGTAATGATCCATGGTGGCGGCAGCCTAGCGCTCATAATCGTCACCGAATGGCAAAGTTAGCTTACCCGTGCCCAGATACAGGCCCTGACATTGTGTGCGTGCGTGTGTGTGTGTGTACCTGTGTGTGCATACTCTTAGAGTCAGGGCTCTGATTTCCTGAGAATATTCTATTTTATGAGGCTCTTTGGGTAGCAAATAGGACTTGTGTTGTCTTTGGGACCATATGGTGGAGAATGTGCCTTCAGACTCGCTGACAACGGGCCAGGGAGCCATGGCAGCCCTCAGCACCTGATCATGTAATCTCAGTCTCAGGAGGCAGGTCCCAGTGTCTGTCCCCTCCTCAGGGACTACCAGTTGGCAGATCACTTCCTCTATTCACACACTAGTTTGCTCTTCTCTTAGGATATTTAAAGGCGAACCATATTGGGAGAGGAAAAAATTATTCTCCAAGAAATCATAATACTATTTGAACATCCCATCTGCAGAATCTTTAGTTGCTATGTGTCATCTGTCAATAACTTGTATGGAGTGTGTTCTGTGTGTGGAGGGTGGGCTGGAATATAGATGAGCTGCTTGAACAATCACTGTTAGTGATCATTTTTTTTTCTTTTTTAACACACACACACTGATTGATTTCTGAGAGGAAGAGAAAGAGAAGCGTCAATGACAAGAGAGAATCATTGATCAGCTGTCTCCTGCACGCTCCCTATTGGGGACTCAGCTGGCAACCCAGGCATGTGCCCTGACCGGAATCGAACCATGACTGTCTGGTTCATAGGTCAACGCTTAACCACTGAGGCACACCAGCAGGGCCAAAATGAGTTTCTTGATTCAGGCAGAACAACTTCTATCCTGTAAGGCAGACATTCAGATTCTAGGCAGAAAGTTTTTGCTTATCGAATAGCTCAGGTTGGTTAGTGTGTCATCCTGATACACCAAGGCTGCAGGTTTGCTCCCCAGTCAGGGCGCATACAAGAATCAACCAATGAATGCATCAATAAGTGGAACAAGAAATGGGTGTTTCTCCCTTCCTTTCTCTCTAAAACCAATCAATAAATTAAAAAAGGAAGAAATCACCTAAGGCCCAGTTTTCCTATTTGTAAAGTCGACAAAACAGCGCCCTCATTGCATATAGCACGAGTTTGAGTTTGAGTGGGATAATGAACGCGCCTGGCATATTGCAAGACTTAGTAATAGTGCTCAGAATGGTGACCATGATGACTCTCTCTTTTTTTTTTTTTTAACTTCTCTAAGATGGGAAATCAGCTTGCTTCCGGCTATGGATCATAAATTGATGGCCCTCAGGCTGGAGTCAAATTGTGCAAGTGTTTTGTAGGCAAATGCATTAAAAAAAAATTTAGAAGGTGACATATAAAATCCAGATTTCAGCTTCTCTTGCATAACTAGAAATTCAATCAACTTTGGGTTCACGCAGCCACAGGACGCCTCTGGCTGGAGCTGGCCCGAGACAGCCTTGAGGGCAAGGGCTGTCTACTTTGCCACAGACTCCACCAGTCCCTATTACACGTCAGCCGGGGAGACACATTTATGTTGTTGCAGAAGATGGAAGAAGAACCAAGCAATGCTTAGAGAAATGGAGTCAATCTTTATTATTATAACTCGCGGACCCAAAGAAAAATGCCTTTCAAATTCTGGGCGAAGTCACATAGGAAGTTTCCTGTATTTATACCTTTTGAGCTTCCTTGTCTCTCAAATAAGGCTTTTTCTAGTCCTCTCCCTGTGCAAGTTCTTAAAGAGCCCTATGTACTGGGGCTCTGAGACCTCAGCCAAAGACCTAGTCTGTTCCAGCACTGATAACTTCTTCCGGGGAAGGTTTATGGCCTCTCTGGAATGGGAGTAGTCTTATTTTCCTTCTTATTTAAGCAAGCAAGCATTTACAGAAGCCAAAATAGCAGTTTTTATATAAGACTAGAGGCCCAATGCACGAAATTCCTGCAAGAGTAGGCCTTCCTTCCCCCGGCTGCTGGCACTGGCTTCCCTCTGGCACCTGGGACCCGGGCTTCCCTCGCAGCCCTGGCTTCGTCTGGAAGGTTGTCCAGTCTGATGAGCATATTACTCTTTTATTATTATAGATGGAAGCTTCAATGCCACCTGCCGATCCTGTAAGTACCGCAGGTTTTTTAAAAATATATATTTTATTGATTTTTTACAGAGAGGAAGGGAGAGGGATAGAGAGCTAGAGAGCTAGAAACATCAATGAGAGGGAAACATCAGTCAGCTGCCTCCTGCACACCCCAGATTGGGGATGTGCCCGCAACCAAGGTCCATGCCCTTGACCGGAATCAAACCTGAGATTTACCAGTCCGCAGGCCAATGCTCTATCCACTGAGCCAAACGGGTTTCGGCAGTACTGCAGGATTTTGACTTCTGATCTAAATTATGAACTCCTAGAGGGCAAATATTTTAATTCTTCTCTGAACATTACTAACTCAGTGACATATTTCAGTAAATGACTTTGCTTTTACTCCTCAGTCCCCAGAGCGTCTCACTGCTGCCACCGCCCACTGGTACTCTAGCCATCTGCTCTTCTAACCACCACCGGTCCATTCGTCCGGGTAGGCATGGGAAAGGAAGACATCGGGCTGTGGCAGAGGGAGGAGCTGGGTCAGGAGTAGGACAGGCTGCGAATTCAGGCGAGACGGAGGGGATGTAGGAGTACCGCCCTGGCATTGAGCTCAGCATCTATTTCATTCATATGCGATGTTTCTCTAATTGTCTTCATAAGACAGTGCCCATTCCCCTCATTCATCTCGCTAAATATTCAGATCTGAATGCTCTCCCAGAAGCACACTTCTGCTCGGCTACCCAGCGCTCACTGCCCCTCTCATCCCTGGCCAAACAGCACTGGCGGCCGCGGAGGGAGGGCTCGCCTTCCTGCTAGCTAATGGAAGGTAATGGCCCAGCAGCTGTGATCACTCTCACCCTCTGCCTGGCTGTAAAACCCCCACAAACAACCACAAAAAGGAGGCCCGGCGCTCTGTTCTTCCCTTTTTAATAAGGACCTGGAAATGTCAGCCTCCGTGATTATGCCAGCAGGTGCCCCGACTTCAAAGGAGGCACCTGTCACCAGAAAGATAATTGACTTCATTCAACCAATTGTCTCCCTGTTGTAATCAAGCCATTTCATCCAAATGGATCTTTCAAACTGTTCTGAGTGGGCGGGAGGCAGAGCTGGTGGGTCACAATTACCGCGGAGCGGAGGGGGCAGAGACAGGAGTGGCATCGGAGCTGCCAGGCCTCGTGAAGGCGGTGGCTGGCTCAGGGAGGGCGGGCAGGTGGAGCAGCCCAAGAGGAAGGCAGAGAGGTGGGGAACTTCCCTCCTCGGATCCCAGCACGTTGCACGTTTATGTACTTTGCCTTCCGGCTGCAGACACTCCTGTCTGCATTGTTCTCAGCAATAGGTGCCTGAAGGGACAGGTAGAAGGGGAGACCTCTGTGTCCCAAGTGTCCCTTTCTACCTCTGGGACCAAGTTTCAATGTTAACCTCAAAGAGGAGAGAGGGGTGGTGGGCAGAGATGGCGTAACGGTCTCTGCTCTTCTTGAAGGAGATAAATCCTCTTAATCGTGACCAAGTTATGACTAAGCAGGATTCACCTCCTTGCCGGCTTGTTGCTTTTGACAGTTGTAGTTAGTCATCAGGGCAGAGACTGGGATTTGAACCAAAGTAGCCTCAGGCAGTGCTAGAGTTTATCAGCTCCCGATATCCCCATCCTGCCCACCCCCAACCCCTGTAACAAAAGCGCTGCTGGATTCTGTTGTGCTCAGGGAGGGGAGGACTGCTGACCTCCAGCTGTGTGTCCGGCTGCTGTGTTCTGAGGGGTCAGGAGCTGCCCCAGGGCTGATACTAGATTTTAAAGAGTAAATCAGGGTGAAGGTTGTTCCTCTCTGAGACTCAGCTCTGTCCAGATGAGAAATCTTATTTTAACGTAACCTTGTTTGACCCCAGCTCAAGACTTCCAGCAAGAAGACTGGAGGCTCTGAGACTCAACTTTCTCACCTACAGAACAGGCAATAGCATTGTGAAATGGAATGAGCTCGATGCCTCGCATGCCCGGTAGCTTTTTGGGTGCTTGATGAAGCCGAGGTCTCCTCTCCCAAAAGGAATAAGGTGGGGGAAAGCCCACACCCTAATTATCCTGCGGTGCCAACGCACCCCAAAGTAAGGAAATGACACTGTAATGAGGAAAGCCCTATGCAAATTAACCTAAGCAGCAAACAGGGGCGGCGCCCTGTGCGGTCTGATGAGTGCCATCCTGTGTGAGGTTCCTGGAAGGAGTCTGAGGAAAGTTGCTGTAGCAGGAGAAGAATGGTGTCCAGCAGGGGACGGACACGGCACATTAGGCTGAATTCTGATTTGCACCACAAATTTGCTGTTGGAGCCGGTAAAGCCCAAAGAAAGGAAACACTGAGAATTTCACAGGCTTGGCCCTAACATGTCTAAGGATAAACTTGAACCGCAGCCCTTGAGTTCCAGGTGCTGAGTTCTGGATCGTAGGAGTTGTAACCTGTGGAGCCTTGTCATCATCTCAAGTAGGGAATGTTGTTGAAGTTTCAGCTACTTTTTAATGTTTTTTTTTAATTGATTTCAGAGAGAGGAAGGGAGAGGGAGAGATAGAAACATCATTGATGACAGAGAATCATGGATTGCCTGCCTTCTGCATGCCCCCTACTGGGGATTAAACCCACAACCCGGGCATGTACCCTGACCAGGAATCGAACCATGACCTCCTGGGTTCATACGTTAACACTCAACCACTGAGCCACACTGGCTGGGCATTTCTGCTACTTTTAAGATTGTTATTGAGATAGACTTGCTTTGCTTGCTGACTCTGGTGAAGGTATCAGAAAGAATCATGGGTGCCCTAACCGGTTTGGCTCAGTGGATGGAGCGTCGGCCTGTGGACTAAAAGGTCCCAGGTTCGATTCCGGTCAAGGGCATGTACCTTGGTTGCGAGCACATCCCCAGTAGGGGGCGTGCAGGAGGCAGCTGATTCATGTCTCTCTCTCACCGATGTTTCTCTCTATCCCTCTCTCTTCCTCTGTAAAAAATCAATAAGATATATATATATATAGTATAAAGAATCATGGGCTGCAGGTCTGCATAGTTTCAAAGGAGGCTCTGCTGGAAGGAGACCCCAGGCCCTAGAGCCCCTGGCAGATGGCAGATTCTCCCCCGGGCAGGCTGCCCAAGCATGCGGCCAGTAGAGCCCCACAGGGCTGTCACCCAAAGGCCCACACTTGGGGTTCGTGGTCTGTGGGTGCCATCTCCAAATTTTGAATGATGTTATCAGCGAATCTGTGTTCTGTGAGTGCAGTCCACTGGGATAATGGAGCATGCATGAGCCTGCTTCCCAGCCCCCACCCAGGAGCAGCGGCTGCCCTGGGCATAGGCTCAGGGAGGGCGAGGCTCAGCAATGCACTGAGACACAGGGACACAGGCCTCCCCCCGGGCACCTGTGAAATGCCAGGCCTCGGGACTGGAGCCGGCCTGCGCCCAGGGGCTGAGAGTAAATAGCAAGTAAAATACACTACAGAGGTTGGTGAAAGATCATGGAAGAAAAAAGAGCTTTTTAAAATGCTTTTGAAAAAGAGCTGCACATTTTCAGTTTGCATTGGGCCATGCAAATTATGTTAGCCTTTGGGCGCCATGACTCAGAGCAGCTCCCTTTGTGTACTCAGAGGCGCTCCAAACAGAGGGCTCCCCCCGACAGGGAAAAGCAGATGTGGAGGTCAGAGTCTGCACTCGGTGTTTGCCGTGGACATGTTTATTACGTTCCAGATAACGGATACCCACTCATCCTTCCAGGGGCCTGGACACTGTTCCATGTACAGGGGAGAAATCTGAAACCGCTCCTTGAGGTGGAACTGAGCATTTAGACCTGAGGTTACATCCTGTCAGCCTCGGGTTTTGCCTTGCTTTGTAACCCCATTAACTCGGGTGTCACGTGAGATTTCTAGGGGTAGATTTTCTTGTGGTTTGTTTTACATTGATGATCAATCACTATAACACAGTATTGTGCTGTAGGTTAGATCACAACCTTTCTTTAACACATCTGTGTTACAGGGAAGAGTAATCTTGATGCTGTCTGTTTCATATGTACACACACACACACACACACACACACTACAGTGTGCAGAGTGTACTGTTGTTTTATTTACACTTAAGCAGTGGGTAGGTACCAGCTGAAGTATTTTAATCAGGCATACACACTCCAGGGGGAGTTGAATTTTAATGAATTTAATCAGAAGCCTACATTCTAAGGGGAAGCTATTAAAAGCCTTCAACTATCTTTAGAATGTTCGCTGATTTGCATGAATGATGTTAAAATGATCTGGGTTGGAGAAATGAGTGGTATTCAGTTTTGTAGACTGACTTAGAAATAATGGGACTGAGCAGCCTCTTCCATGTGCAGGTTTTGAGACCCTCGAGTCCTTAACAGCCTCTACCTGTTGGTGATGCCTTAAGCAAGTGGTCGGCAAACTGTGGCTCAAGAGCCACATGCGGCTCTTTGGCCTCTTGAATGTGGCTCTTCCACAAAATACCACGGCTGGGCGAGTCTATTTTGAAGAAGTGGCTTTAGAAGTAGTTTAAGTTTAAAAAATTTGGCTCTCAAAAGAAATTTCAATCGTTGTACTGTTGATATCTGGCTCTGTTAACTAGTGAGTTTGCCGACCACTGCCTTAAGCCAAAGGACTCCATCAAATCCCATGCCCAGGTCCCCTTAGGACTAATTTCTTGCTTTTTTTAGATTACATAAAGAAATTATTTAACACCAGCCATTTTGGCTCAGTGGATAGAGCTTTCCTCCCTTGGACTAAGGGGGCCTGGTTCAATTCTGGTCAAGGGCACATACCTCAGATATAGGCTCCATTCCCAGTCCTGGTCTGGGAATGTGCAGGAGACAACCAATCAATGTGTCTCTCTCATGATGATTTTTTTTTCTCTCTCTCTGTCTCTCCCCCTCCCTTCCACTTTCTCTCTAAAAATCAATGGAAAACGTCCTTAGGTGAGTATTAACAACAACAAAAAAAGAAATTATCTAATAAAAGAGTAATATGCAAATCAACCATCACTCCACTACACTCACAAGCCACACCCACCAGCCAGTCTGGAGAGAGTATGCAAATTAACCCAACCAAGATGGCTGCAACCACGGAGCGAGCAGGTGGCTTGGGTTTCCTGGGCAATGGAGGAAGCCAAGCTTTTCACACACCCTGGCCAGCCCAGGGCTTCACTAAAACTACAAAGTTTCAATTATAGAAGATAAATAAATCCCAACAAAAATGGCAGCAGCCACTGGGCTGGAGAGAGCAGGAGGCTTGAGTTGCCCCAGATGATGGAGGAAGCCAAGCTTCCTTCACACCCTGGCCTGCCTTGGCCTCCACTTAAGACTACAAAGTTTCAACTACAGAAGATAAATAAATCCCAGATTCCAGGGCCTCCTCTTGGGTGGCTGGAGGGCATGGCTGGCCTGTGAAGCACCACAGGTTCCTCACCCAGGCCACCTCATGCCCCAGGGAACCTCCACCCTGATCCAGGACACCCTTCAGGGCAAACCAGTCAGCTCCCACCCATGCTCCAGGCCTCTATCCTATCTAATAAAAGAGTAATATGCAAATTGACCATCACTCCACCACACAAGATAGTTGCCCCTATGTGGTCAAAGATCCTGCCCCCATGTGGACACAAGATGGCCTCCACAAGATGGCCAGCAGGGTAGGGCAGTTGGAAGGGACCAGGCCTACAGGGAAGGGCAGTTAGGGGCAAACAGGCTGGCAGGGGAGCAGTTAGGCATCAATCAGGCTGCAAGAGAGTGGTTAGGGGGTGATCAGGCTGGGAGGCAGAAGTGGTTAGGGACAATCAGGAAGGCAGGCAGGTGAGCAGTTGGGACCCAGCAGTCCTGGATTGTGAGAGAGATATCCAACTAGGATCTGGCCTAAATGGGCAGTCAGACATCCCTCAAGGGGCCCCATATTGGAGAGAATGCAGGCTGGGTTGAGGGACACACCTCCGTGCACAAATTTTGTGCACCAGGCCTCTAGTTTAGTAATAAATATATTTTACATCATGACCTAGTACATACACATACACATTGAAAGGAAAAGTTCCCAGAGAAAGCACTTCTTATTCTCACTTCATTCTTTTATTAAAAAATATATATTTTATTGTATTTTTTTACAAAGAGGGGAGAGGGAGAGAGAGTTGGAAACATCGATGAGAGAAAAACATCAATCAGCTGCCTTCTGCACACTCCCCACTGGTGTATTATTTCCTCTTCCATTCAATTCTACTATATTTCATTTTGTAAACTGCTGATTGCAATCTACTCGGTTTCAGAACACCCTAGTGGGATGCAAACAAAGTTTGAAAAATCCTAGCCTAGCTTTGGCCAGTTTTTTCAGTGGTTAGAGCTTCAGCTTGCACACCAAAGGATCACAGGTTTGCTTCCAGGTCAAGCAACTTGGGTTCGATCCTGGCCCCAGTCTGGGCATCTCCAGGAGGCAACCAATTGATGTCTCTCTCTCTCCCCAATCTCTCTTCCCTCCCACCTCCTTTCCACTCTCTCTGGAAATCAATGGAAAAAATATCCTTGGGTGAGAATTAAAAACAAAAACAAAACCCAAACTCCAGCCTAGAGACCTAGCAGATCCCCCCACCAGATATTGTTGCTGTGCCTGAGTGAGCCTTTCCTGCAAGCTGCACATTACAAGGACTGACCTGGCGAGGACTGGGGGCGGGGGGCGGTTAGGATAGGGGTTCAGGGCGAGGAGAGGGATTCACCGAGCTACAGGACAAATGGGACACGTGTTTTGTGTCAGGGTGCTGATGGGTGCTTGTGTGTGCGCCAGAATTTGGTCCGGGACTTGCTTTCATTGTAACATAGAACCAGGTAGTGAAGAGGTGGGAAGGGGGCCCACAGCCTCACCTGTGCCCAGCCCTGGACGAAACCGGTAACTGTCAAAAAGAACTTCATTGGTAAGTCAATTTGCAAGCGAAACTTTGAACAGAGAAAGAAAGGTCATAAGGCATTGTAGTGGGTTGATTGGTGGCTCCCCAAAAGAGAGGTACAGAACCTGTGAATGAAACCTTACTTGGAAGTTTGGCTCAGAAGTTGAGCTTCGACCTATGAGCCAGAAGGTCACAGTTCGATTCCTGGTTAGGGCTCAGGGATTGTGCAGGAGGCAGCCAATCAATGATTCTCTCTCATCTTGATGTTTCTAACTCTCTCTCCCTCCCTTCCTCTATGAAATCAATAAACGCACACACACACACACACACACACACACACACACACACACATTCTTAAAAAGATATGAATGCATAAGTGTGACAACAAAGCGATTTTTCTCTCTCTGTCTCTCTCTTTCCTTCTCCCTCCCAACTCCTCTTCCTGCATCTCTGTCTCTCAAATCAAAAAATCAAAAAATTTTTTAATAAGTATGAAATAGAGAAGAGAAAATAAAACCCTTGGGGACTTCGTACTTAGCTGAGAACATCAGAGCAAATCAGAAAATCAAAGACCTTGATACAGATCTTGTTAACTTTTAAAAATCAGTTTATCTCCAGTAACACTTCTGAAAAATAAGTATTTGGAAGAAATTTCTTCTGAGGCAATTGTTTTACTCCCACAAAACACCCAACAGAATAAGCATCTTTGTTTTAGCTTCCAGCAAAATGTAACACAGGTGTGTGTGTGTTAAGACCAAATGATGATAAGAAAAATAGATCATCTGTTTATTTTTGACGGTTACTCTGAGAGGATAATTTGATCATTTCTACTGAAGCATTAAACCAGAAAGGCTGCAGAACATCCTGTAAATTGTATATGCAAATTGCCGTGGATAGTACCAGCATGAAGTGCGTGCAGCATCTAATAAAGCAAATGTTGGTCTTCCCGGGCAGCATTTCTTTACCAGGGCAAACATGGAACATGTAAATGATGTTTAGGAAGAACTCACATGACATAGAAGTTATTGCAATGGAACCGTATAATGATGACCTCATTGTTAAGCGCTGCGGACATTTTTTGAGGACTCTGATTATTAGATAATTCTGTTTCATTTAACATTCCCAATCCTATCAAAGCTTTTAGAAACTGTATGTTTTTATTTATTTGAGAGAGGAAGGGAGAGGGAGAGAGAGAAGCATCAATGATGAGAGAGAATCACGCGTGGGTTGCCTCTTGCATGCCTCCTACTGGTGATCAAGCCCCCAACCTGGGCATGTGCCCTGATTGGGGATCAAACCGTAACCTCCTGGTTCATAGGTCAACCACTGAGCAACACTGGCTTTGCCTTTTTAAACCTTTTAAAATATTTATTATTAGGACTTAAAATGAATATGAGCTAACATCATTCCATTTTCATATGGAATAATATTAACAAATATTATTTATAATGTTATTTACAATATTTATCATTTGTTTGTCACATAATAAACATACTGCATGTGGAAAACTAAAACTTCCCCAATGCAAGCATGTATACATGGTGATTTCTGGCTGTGGGTCCTCTGACTGGCAGCAGGTCCATGTGGATGATGTGGGGAAGGACCATTTCTCTTACAGAAAGTGACTGTGCTCTTAATAGAGGGAGCGAGAGATGAGATTATTCAGTAAAACACTCAGTGTGGCCCTATCTGGTTTGGCTCAATGGATAGAGCATCGGCCTTCGGACTGAAGGGTCCCGCATTCAATTCTGGTCAAGGGCACATGTCCGGGTTGCAGGCTCGATCCCCAGTAGGTGATGTGCAGGAGGCAGCCAATCGATGAGTCACTCTCATCATTGATGTTTCAATTTCCTCTCTGAAATGAATAAAAGTATATTAAAAAAACCACTCAGTGTGCACATTCACACTCAGACATAGCTACAGATGTGCACAGGCAAACTGAGAAAGGACTGGAAGAAAATGTGCAGTGATGCACATGTTAGGCACCATTCTGGAGGGTGGGATTATGGGAGATATAAACTCACCTTGCTTACCATAGTTGCCCGGCCTTTACATTTCCTGTTCTTATAAACCCATGTTTGTCTCTGCTGACACTGGTCCATTACTATATATGAAAGTTACGGCGATTTAACGCTTTGCTTGAGCCACTGGAGGTAAGAAGCGTACCAGGCGGTCAGTTCCAGGTGCCAAGTCCACCTGTAAACTTCAGAAATTCAAAAGCCCAGCTCCAAAATAATGAACTGATGGATGACCTCAGAACTTGAGGTGGATTGTGTAAAGAAGTGGAAACATTTTCCAAAAGAATGTGGAATAGCACGATATGGCACGCCTATTAAATAATCCTGAACGTTTGTAAATCTAGGCAGGTGATTCTTCTCAGCCTTCTCTACACGGCAGTTTATTTCTCCAGCTCGACCCTCTGAGCTATTCTGTTTCCTATTTAATAAAGGCCGATTTCCCAGCCTTTCTTCATTCATGTTGGCCTCTCCGGTCTCCTTTACGATGGTGGTGATAGTATGAGGAATGCAACAGAGAAGGGAAATAGCTAATTACGTATGTTGCCAAAGGAAGTCAGGGAGGGTCTGGAGAAAAAGTGCATCCATGAATCTCAGTCACACAGTGTGTTTGTCTCTCTATATTTTTGCTAATAAGTATGGTAGTTTTAGTAATACTTGTCTTTCTCTGACTGGTTTATTTCACTTAGCGTAATACTCTCGAGGTTTTAAATGTCGTCTGTTACCCAAGTTATACAGTGGCTCCATTTTCCCATTCCATGGTTTCATAATATTTAAGCCAAGACATTTTGCCACTGTTATCAAAGGGATGAATAAGCAAGATAATTTCTCCACCTGTGCCCCTTAAAACTTTTTCTTTTGAATCCTGAAATGCCATCCAATTTTCTAAAGTGTCTCGCCAGCTTTTATCCCCATAAAACTCAATATAATGAGGCTAAATGCAATGAAGATGCCAGGGGAAGTCTCTGGCCACGTCCTGTCAGTCACACAGGTGTTCAGCAGGCCCTCTTCCAGACCTCCCTGCCGCGGCCCCAGCATTCTTCTGCTCTGTGGGAAGCGCTTGAATCTGACAGCCCAGTGTTTTGTCTGATTTTCAGTATCTTATGTAAGCTTCTCTAAAGTGGGAAAAGCAGAGAATGTGGCTAACCATGATTGCCGCTCTTTATTTCTCTTATTCTGGGGGTGAAGGCTACCGTAATTCCAAACCTCAGTGTCCAAATAAGACGGAGAATGAAAAATTCTCTGGAGTTAATGTCCTGTAAAAACTCTAAGGTAGTCATTTATTCCCTCTTGATTTTGCTATTCAGGTTTGTCGATCTCAACGTGAATGATTATCAGTCATTGTCACTGTTATCTTGGCTCTGATTCCTTGAAGACTGTTAACTTAAACGCACAGTACATTTCCTTACATGTCTGCTTACTGATGACCCGCCAGCTTAGCCCGAGCTCGTATTAATGGACATACAATCATGGTCATATGTATCATGAACTTCACTGTATCTTTATTTCAATGTTTAACTTGGTTTGCAAGTGAAACCTAAAGTACTTCATTCAATATATAAGTAGCACCCATGGCTGAGTCTAATACCCTCTCCTTGACATCTGGGGAGAAAGAAGTAGATCAGACAGGCCCTTCAGTTTTGGAAAAAGTGAGCCATATAAAGAAATTGCTATCCATGTCAGAGGCCAAATTAATATCTCACCTCATCATTAAGTGCCTAATCTCTTTGTATGATTACAAAGTGATGGGAAGAAGGGGTGTGGACAGTAAGAAGGCAGGAGAGGGGTAAGTGAAGCATCATCCATCAGCTAACCTAGCAAGGCGTTATGGCCAACTTTCCTCTTGGCTGACATGTCCCATTGTAGCAGGACTCCTCTGTGCCAAATGTCACACACTTGCTCTTGGTGGTGGCAGGCAGTTGGGGTTGCTACTTCTCCTTCTGGCAAGCCAATAAAGAAGGAACTTCCCTTCGTGGTGGAGGGATCTATCAAATTCTAGGACAGAGAGTTCATTCCTTAACACCTGGGCAGCAGTTTTAAAAACCCAGGTATTTGTGCACAGAGACTTTGCTGTGTGCCCTCCCCCTGGGCTGAACCTGCACACTGTCAAGGCAGGTGAGGGAGGGGTGGGAAGAGGGATGGAGGAGAGTGGGATCCAGCCCCACCCCGAATCAGCTGGATGCTGTTCCAGGTCATATATAGGTCATTGGCCAGGATCTTGACTTAAGTCTAACTGCAGGTAATGGGTGAAGACATAAACCGGAACAGAACAAATAGCTAGATGGTCACCATGCAGGTGATTTCTCCTAGGGCAGGAGGGATTTTTTTTCGGAGGGAAAGGTTGGAAAATGGTTACCATGGTAACTCTCCAAGTTCTGAAGTGATATAATCAGATGATGCTCTGGAGAGCCGAGGGAATGTGGTGGATTGAGCATGAATGGACAGCTGAATTCCACAGCTGGTTTTTCTCTTTCTTTTTTAATGTTAAGTCTGAATATTAAGGAAAAAGGAAAGAAGGGAGGGGAGAGGAGGAGGGGAAGATACAGAAACAGTAAAAAAGAGGGAAAGAAAGGAAGGAAGGAGAGGAAGGAGGGAGGGAAGAAGGAAGGAAGAGAGGGAGGAAGGAAGGAAGGATGGGAGGGAAGGAGGAAGGGAGGAAGGAAGGAAGGAAGAGAGGGAGGAAGGAAAGAAGGAAGAGAGGGAGGGGAGGGAGGGAAGGAAAGGAAAGGAAAGGAAAGGAAAGGAAAGGAAAGGAAAGGAAAGGAAGGAAAGAAGGAAGACTCAAATACAATGTATTCCAAAGAAATACCCTTGATAGCAAGAACATGCTGCCCGTGGAGTTGAGGCTGAGAAAGTTTTGATTCTCTTTGATTGTTGACCTTTGTGCTTTATGAAGATTGATAGAATAGTTCAGTCAGTTATTGCATTTTCTACTATTTATTAGCTCATCTGTATTGTTTTTTTTTTGTTATAAGACATACTTACCTTGATACAATTAGATTGTCATCAGTTTAAAATAAGATTTATGCCATTTTGTCTGCTGAGGTATGCTGCTAATGGCATTGTGAAATAGAATGAATATACATGTGCTTAATATCAACGATGAAACTAACCATAGGCTTATGAGACAGTACAACTTGATCTTTCTGAATAATGTAAAAAAAATTCATTTAGGAAGAACAATTTGCAAAATGCTTACATATGTTTGAGCTAATTCTCCCACATCCTAAACCTATTGAGTGGGTTATTAACTCATCTCCTCCGCCCCTTCCCTCTTAGTGACTCTTGCCTGGTAAAACCCCACTTAAGTTCAGTCCAGCCGCTGCCTGCTGTGCAGAAGCTGCATGTGCTTCGAGAAAAGCCCTACACTTGACCTTGACAGGTGCCACACTTTCTGGATGTTGCATCCTCGCTGAGCACCAGTCTCTACCATCCATTGCCTACCTCCTTTCTGTTCTCAAGGGAAGATCAAACCCCTTAGGAGAGCCCATACCTAGCTCACCATTCAAAGGAATTCCGTCCCTGTCTTTTAGCTGCTATTCAGACATTCCCCTCACTGGCGCTGGGGAGAGAGGCAGACCATTCCCCATAACTTTGACCAAGACCCGTTGATGTCAGACTTTGGAGAAAAGGACACCAGTAGAGGGAATCAAGTAGAGGGATGTTGCTGGAGCTTGAGCAAAGCTTCCCCTCCTTTATGTAAGCAGTGAAGATTCTAAGAGATTAATACTGGGGATGCATTGAGGGGATTCAGAAGCCCTCAGCAAATACTCATACAGAGGAAAAGACCCTGAAGAAGTTACTCTAAAAAATATTGTTCTTCACATGAAATGAAAACACTTCGTTCGGTTGCTCTCACCACCCTCAGAGCTGGAAATACTTCACATGTAATAACTTCTGTGGCTCCAGAGAGTTCAGGAGAGACACTGAGGATTGAAACAGTGTTAGCGTTCATGTTTTGTTGGAAGCTGCCCATTGTCCTCACCAGAGAAGAGGTGTGGACAAGGAACCTGGAAGGCTGGTCAACCTTGAAGCTCTGAAATGTCAGAGCTTGCATCCACTGTTTAGTTGAAACAATGGTAGCTGAAGCAATTTCCACCATCTAGTTTTATGTAAACTCTTGCTGGTTGGCTATTATTGGAATTGCTTGCCTAAAGGCTATGGATGTGTCCCAGCCTGTCTAATAAAAGAGTAATATGCAAATTGACCATCACTCCAACACACAAGATGGCTGACCCCATGTGGTCAAAGATGGCTGCCCCCATGCGGATACAAGATGGCCACCACAAGATGGCCAGCAGGAAAGGGCAGTTGGGAGGGACCAGGCCTATAAGAGAAGGAAGTTGTGGGCAATCAGGCTAGCAGGAGAGGGCAGTTAGGGGTGTCCAGGCTGGCAGAGGAAGGAAGTTGGGGGCAACTGGGCCTGCAGGGAAGGGCAGTTGAGGGGGACCCAGGCTTGCAGGGGAGAGCAGTTGGGAGTGACCAGGCCAGCAGGTAGAGATATTCAATTCTTTTTATCAGGCCTACAAAGGAGGGGAGTTGGAGGCAATCAAGCCTGCAGGGGAGGGAAGTTAGGGATGACAAGGCCCACAGGGGAGGGCAGTTAGGCATCAATCAGGGGAGTGGTTAGGGGGATTATCAGGCAGAAGTGGTTAGGGGCAATCAGGAAGGCAGGCAAGCAAGCAGTTGAGAGCCAGCAGTCCTGGATTGTGAGAGAGATATCCAACTGCCCATTTAGGCCCTATTCTCCCGGGATCAGGCCTAAACAGGCAATTGGACATCAGTCAAGGGGTCCCAGAGTAGAGAGGGTGCAGGCTGGGCTGAGGGACCCCCCCCCCCCCGCACAAATTTCATGCACCGGACCTCTAGTAGTCTTAATAAAAGAGACAGCAAGGCCAGAGCAGGGGAGAGTCCTTCCCCTGGAGTTGGGCTCCTGCCTGGCCCCCAATACCCCCAAATTTGTACTTTCTTGTCTAGTCTCTTTCATTTGCATGTGGCCTCCTGAATCCTGAACCCTGAACCTGAACCCTGAACCATGCGGGACGTGAAAAGGGTTCACTACAAACTGGAGCCCAAATGTGGGCCACTATAATTTTTGCCACAGCCAGGACACATGTCTCCTAGGTTCGGGGGTATTTTGCTATGGAAGCTCTGAGAAAGTTCCAGTCTGTCTCCCTAGGAGAACTCTATCACTCACACTTGGAGAGGGCTTCTAAGAGCTGAGTCAGCCTAGTTCTTGGCAAAAGTTGAAATGCAACCCATCACAACTTATGGGTGTAACAGTGGGAAAGGGAAGGAATGGAGCTGAGCAGAGGCTTGGTTCCCTGCCCACAGTAGGACTCTTCCGATGGGCACCAAACCCTTTCCAAGTGCCTAGTGAAGGAATGCATAGTAGCCCTTGCTGGTGTTCACAGTGGTTAGAGTGTTGGCTCGCATACCCAAGGGTCAAGGGCACGTACCTGGGTTGCTGGTTTGCTTCTCACCTTTGGTTGGCATGTGTGGGAGACAACCAGTCCATGTATCTCTCTCACATCGATGTTTCTCTCTCTTTCTCTTCCTCCTCCTCCCTCCTTCCCTCCCTTTCACTCTCTCTAGAAAGCAATGGGAAAAATACCCTTAGGTGAGAATTTAAAAAACAAAAGAATACATTATTAAGACTTTTAAAAAAATGCTGGAATCAGGAAGGCATTGATTCAAATCACATTCCAGTTACTTGTTACCATATTTCCAGGTCCTCATCTCTAACACAGGGTGAAATAATGCCGCCTATTACTGTTATTGGTGTTAGCATCAGAGTGAAGTGAAATCATTAAAGTGCTGCACACAGGCTGTCAAGTAGTTCATGTTCAAAGGCTGGTTATATGCCTGAGTAACTATGGCCACAGCGATGCTGCACAGCAAACCACTCCCAAGGCGCAGTGGCATAGTGGCTTATAATGATCCACATGTATTTTGTTGTTCTAGATGGCAGGTCGATGGACTCCACTGGGCAGCTCTGCTCAAACTAGGGTTTGGCTGGGCTTGGCCCTGGGATGCTGGCTGGGCTCAGTTCTGTTCCATATGTGTTTATTCCAGAGTCAAGGGTCAAACTCAATGGCTGGGCTACAGTATTCTCACGTCGCTGGAGCACCACGCTAAGTCAGAAGACACAAGCACACTTAAGCCCCTTACTCACATCACATCTGCTAGCATTCCGCTGGTCAAAGCAAGTCACCTGGTGTCCTGGCATCAGCAGCATAGGCTAGAAGTTACCTACAGTAGGATAGGGAAGGAGGTAACTATTTGATGACCAATAACTTCAACCATCACACTATCAAAATGTTCTGTTTACTCATTTGCTTGTTTTTATTGTTATTGGTAGGTAAAAAAGAATCTTTGATTTTTTTTTTTGCACTGATTTTGCTTGGTTGTCAATTTTGTGCCAGGGATTGCCTTAGCCCCTATCTCAAGAATGTTAAGCTTTCCCCAACCTTAGTGACCGCGATGTCTGGTTTTAAAGGACAAATTCAGAGACAATGACCGTAATTGCGTAAATTCTTTTCATCAGTTTGGGGATAGACAAGCACATGAAATGCAGCTCATTTTTTGCTCAGACTCAATGCAGGTCATTGACTAACTCATGGCTTTGACGCCTCCTTGGGCATCTCTGAGCCTTGGTTTTCCTAATCTGAAAAATAAAAATGTTCTCTTCAGTTCCTCCTACTTTACTGGCTATTTTCCACAA
This sequence comes from Lasiurus borealis, assembly GCA_004026805.1. NCBI lineage: Eukaryota > Metazoa > Chordata > Mammalia > Chiroptera > Vespertilionidae > Lasiurus > Lasiurus borealis. The sequence goes on from PVJN01011795.1 coordinate 30,737, forward strand.
ACAAAAGGACTCATGCCACGCACAGTCAGTCACAGACATTTTTAAGCAAGACAGGAAAGCATTTGACACAGTCAGTCGACACTCATTAGAGGGAAGGCTGGGATGAAGTGCCAGGTTTAGTTCAGGTACAGAATAGCTCACAACAATGGAAGTGACTCACAAAATGCATTCCCGGGCCCCTGCTGTGATGGGAGAGGCAGCTGAAGAGACAGTCCAACCTAAAACCAGGTGCGGTGTCAGGCATTCTTTCCTAGGCTGATAGAGATGTAGCACATGGGTGTAGGAAGGGTGCAGGGTTCTTGTCCCAGGATTACCAAGGGTTCCGCAATCTGAAGAAAGGCTGTGCGTAGATCGAGTAGGAGTCTAAGGACAAAAGATAGTTTTGAAAGGCATTGGGGATCAGAGGAGCTTCAGCTAAAGGAGCTAAATACTCTCATTCTTAGTTCTCTCTGGACCCCGTGCTTTTTATTAACACAAATTGTTCTAAGGCAAGATGGAGACAAATACTTCAAAGGGTAGGGTTTACAGAAGTATTGTCAGATTGGGAAATAGCCTACAGTTGTTCAGGTGTTTGGCCAACAGGAGGCAAGAACATGTAGATTAAGATGCCCTGAGCTGTCTGGCAGCAAACGATTATCCTCTTCAGGCTTGGGGGAGATGCTTTTTATTTGTCCCAACAGATGATCACATATGTGGCTCAGCCCTTGTTGAGCCCCCAAGCTTAATCAACCTTTTGATGAAACCCTTGCGATTATGACATGCTGGAACTTGCTCCCGGCAGAGGGGAGCTGGACATGAGACAGGGGTGGAAGAACCAGGTACTTGTCAGATATAAGTTGGCAGTGCAGTCTTCTGCTGGCCTGTCAGCCACCGTGAACGGCAGCTATCAAGCCTACAGGAACGTCAGATGAAAGGTGATCTTGCCGAGTTTGCTCCTCTCTTTTCTACAGCTCCACTGGCTAATAAACCCGAGCGAAAGAGCTCAAGCTACAATGTGAAGGATTTAATTGGGTCATGAAGGAAGTTTCCATCTCAGGCTGGTAAATATTAAAATATCTTTATATCCCAAGTTATCATCTTGACACAATCAAGACAAGTTGACGGCTTGTCTCTCCCAATCTCTTGGTATGAAGGGGTGAAGGAAGGAGAGAATTAGTGACATTTATGGTTAACATAGAACAGGTAGTCTCACATACAGTATCCCATTAAGCACCCGGCAACCCAGCCAGTCAGTTAGTAACCTTATATTCAGAAAAGAATCCAGGCTTGGGGTTAAATACATGATCACCCAAGGAAATCATGACCTCAAACATAGCCTTTAATTATTTTTTAAAAATACATTTTTTATTGATATTTTACAGAGAGGAAGGGAGAGGGAGAGAGAGTTAGAAACACCGATGGGAGAGAAATATCGATCAGCTGCCTCCTGCACACCTTCCACTGGGGATGTGCCTGTAACCAAGGTACGTGACCTTGACCAGAATAGAACCTGGGACCCTTCAATCCGCAGGCTGACACTCTATCCACTGAGCAACACCGGTCAGGGCCCTAGCCTTTAATTTTTTTCACCATATTGCATTTTGATCTTTCAGGTCCGCCTGTAGATTTAGGAAGTTTTATTGATTGTGGCTAAAAGCAGAGGTAGATTAAATTAATGCTCAGGAAAGTCTTTTTAGTCCCTGACATCTGAGTCTATAATAGACAACAAATCATTTCCCTGGCAAGCTCAGGCCCCAGACTGCGCCGTACATATCTTTGCCTTGTTTTCAGCTGTCAGCTCCCTGCCTGCTCCTCCCGGCCACTGTGCGGTCTCCATTGCCAAGCATTGGTTTCCTCTCCCCATTTGTCTGGAAGACGGAAGGCTCGGGAAGGGATGGCTGGGCTTTGTGTAGAGGCCCAGGAAATATCTGTAATTATGGATTACATGGCTGTACTCGATAAATGGCTGGAAGGCGTCCTGTGACAAAAACTTCTGGGAAATTATTGACTGTGTCAGCCGGATCAGACCCTGCACTTGCATCACCTTGGCGAAGTGTGATAAATCGCCTCTTGCTTGGGGAGCTTGCCCGGCGTGTGCTTCTGCGTGTGGAACTGTTCTAGCCCTTGTAGTGGCATTTTAGTTAACAACACAAAGAGACCCTTCGGATAGAATTCATCTTGCAGCTGCCAGATACTGTGCCCAGTTACACAGAACATAGAGATTTAATCATTCAAAACTTCAATTTATTTCTACCATGAACCCAGACAATGGAATGTGTGTGTACACATACACACACATACACACTCTGAGTGGCCAGATTATTATGATCTCTGAGCGCATAATAACCTGGCCACTCAGTGTATATTCTATATAATATGTAAATTGTCCCCTTGACTAGGAGTTCAACCAGCGGGCAGGCTGGCCGACCGCCCATGTCCCCTCCCTCTGGCCAGGCTGGCCGGACCCCACCCATGCACGAATTCATGCACCAGGCCTCTAACACACACACACACACACAGCACACTGAGTGGCTGGATTATTATGTGTTCAGAGATCATAATAATCTGGCCATCAGTGTGTATGTATGTGTGTGTGTGTATGTGTGTGTGTGTGTGTGTGTGTGTGTGTAATATACACACACACACACATATATATATATATATATATATATATACTTTTATACTTTTAATATATATATATATATATATATATTTAGCAAATTTATTTGGATAAAACTGGGGCAGGTATCATGCTTAGGTAAACATTGATATTTCTATGAAGTGAGAGAGAAAGCATTTATTTCTCATTATTTATGTTTCCAATTGTGTCCTTTACATAATTGCCTTGGAACAGAAGCCTCTTATTAAAATGGCCAATCATAGCTGTAATAGAGTTCCCAAGCAGAAGGGCCAAACACAATATGAATTAAAACTTCCTATTAAGTCCCAGCAGTATGGAGGGTGGCTGACCTCGGAAAACTGAGCTTGTTTAAACTCATACAAATCATCAAAATTGTAAGCACAAATAAAGAGTGATCCAATCTAGACAAAGAATGGGGGGCTGGGGGAAGGGGAGAAATTTCTGATCTCAGAAGGAGTGGAAGAAATAACAAAGGTTAAAAATCAGTAGGTCTTTTATACACAAATTACTATTTGCTTACGAGGCAAATAAGCCAGGGGAAATGCTCGCTTCCAGCAGGACAAAGGGCAATATCCTTAAATAAGAAAGGAGCTCAGGCCAACAGGTAGTAATGGAAGCGTTCATTTCCCCATAAACCAAGCGGGGAAGGAACAAAGGCCACTGGCATATCAATGGCTAATACACATTTGAGCACTTTTTCATCCTCACTCATGCAATGAAATGGGACGAGAATAACAATGAGCTGCTATTTTTAAGCGATCAGAGTAATGGAACTGTAAAAAATGAGAATATTCGACACTGGAGGCTGACGTGGTGATGCAGACACATTCAGCACAGGAATACAAAGCGAGTCTAACCCTTTGGGAAAGGAGCGCGGCTCAGGAGCCTTGAACACATTTGTCATTTTACCTCCAAAATCCTGTTTCTGGAATTCTGTTGATGGAAATGAACTGAAATGAAGAGTTTTCAGCTGAACACGTTCATTGCAATTCCGGTTTTAACCTTGAAATTTGGAAATAAACTGTTACATTAAACAAATTAGAATTAAACAAATGTAGCTACTCAAATGTCTGCAAAATATTTCGATAATATCAAAGAATGCCTAGGTTTTAGCGTAAAAATGTCCATGTTGGATTCCAGGTCAGGGCACACTCCTGGTTACAAGCTCAATCCCCAGTGAGGGGTGTGCAGGAGGCAGCCAATCCATGATTCTTATAATTAATGTTTCTATCTCCCCCTCTCCCTTTCTCTCTGAAATCAATAAAAAAAAAAAAAATATATATATATATATATATATATATATATATATATATATATATACATACATATATATATTTTAAAAAGAAACACAAATGTGGTCACATAGCTACCAGATCTCAGATCAGGGCGTTGTGCCAGGAGATGCTCCCGACAATAGACACGTGGTTCAGGATGCACTGTAAGAGTGCACGGAGCCATCTGATACAAGTGCAGGATGGGGAAGCCGAGAAGTAAGAGCAGCCACCCGGGAATTTCCAGCGCCCCGGTATCTGATGCGCTGCTGACCCGTCAGACACGCTGCATGCCTGCTGTCCCCTGGAGGCGTAGTCTGCGCTGGCTCCTCTCATTAGCCCCGAAGGCTGGCAAAGCGTTTCTCAGACCCCCGTTTGCCCCGGGCTTTGGTGAGAGTACGAACACGTCAGCTTTGAAAGCTCAGCTCTTCTCAAGTGTGTGAGGTGCATGTGTCACTGGGATGCTTGCAGCGATCTCGGGGCTCGCAGAGCTTTGCTCAGGCAGAGGGTAGGCGCATCCAGCCGGCAGGCCACGCTGATGCAAGTCGATTTGTGCCTAAGCGCTCTCTGGGGTTTCACTGACTTCTCAGCTCGATCCTGATGTGAACGTTTTGTCTTCCAAATGTTAGGTCACTGAGCCGTGAAAACGTGTCACATGACCACAGCCAGCGGGCAGTGCCAGTTGTTGTATAATGGATGTGTGGCACTAGCTGTGGGAGTTTAGCGATGGGTTTCTAAATGTGTGGCATGCTCATCCTTTATTATCTTTTATTTAAAAATATATATATTTAATTGCTGAAACTGGTTTGGCTCAGTGGATAGAGCATCAGCCTGGGGACTGAAAGGTCTCAGATTCGTTTCTGGTCAAGGGCATGTACCTTGGTATTGATCAATCTTTCTAACTCTTTATCCCTCTCCCTTCCTCTCTGTAAAAAATCAATTCAATATATATATATTTTTTTCAATTCTATATATATATATATATATATACATATATATATATATATATATATTTTACAGAGAGGAAGGGAGAGGGATAGAGAGTTAGAAACATTGATGAGAGAGAGGCATCGATCAGCTGCCTCTTGCATGCCCCCTTACTGGGGATATTCCCGCAACCAAGGTACATGCCCTTGACAGGAATCAAAGCAGGGACCCTTGAGTCTGAAGGCTGACACTTTATCTACTGAGCTAAACCAGTTAGGGCTCTCATCCTTTAATATATAATAGTCATTACTACAATTTATTGAGCACTTATTACGTATCAGACTGTTAGCGACTCTTGACGTTTCATTTAACTTTACAATAAACCTCATGAGATATGATTCTCATCATCATTCTATAGAGAAGGAAACAGACCCAGAAAGGTTGAATAACTGTTTCAAGGTCAAATAACTGGCAAGTGGCAGGGCTGGGACTGGAGCCCGGGGTGTCTGGTTTCGATGCTAGCTCCCGTTGCTCTGGGACTTGCAGCAGGAGTGGAAGACTGCTATACGAGGCCTGGGCGCAGGGCCCGGGAAGAGGATGGGATCTGACTTTCCTGACATGCGCGGGTCCCTGGGCATGGGGACCATCTTCCCCATCCCCCACCTGTTCCTCGTTCAGGAACACAGCTGGTGTGGCTGGAGGGGAAGTCAGGGGCACTTGTTTGGACTCCAGCCTGTGTCTCCAGAACAGGCTTCCCGCAGGCACTCTGGAGGAACAGAGACAACCTTCCAGATTTTTCTTCACACCAACAGGAGCTGCTTTCTGCTGGGCTACCACAGCTCACCATTTACTGGTAGCACAGGGTTCTTCTCCCAAAACGCCTGTTCCAAAGACAAGTGCTTGTAATAACGATGATCATGTAAACAATCCAAAAGCCCACCCTCAGGTGGCTGCCATGGCGAGCCCCACACATTTGGACGAGAGCGGGAGGAAATACACGCTCGTGGTCCCGTCCAGGGTCCGGCCCCGCCGCACCTTTGAAGGTGAGAAAAGCGTTTTCCTGCACACGCACCCTGGCTCATTCTTCCCTTAGTCTTCAGAGCTAATTACATCTTCAACGTGTCCACACTGAGTCCTCAGTCCTGAGTTCATTCCTGCTTTCTCTCTGCATCCTCCCCCACGGTCTAAGCCACATCTCTCCCCAGGTCTGCTTGGGCCACCAGGCCAGGCTCCACTTCCACCCTCACCTCCCAATAATTCCTCCTCCTCAAAGCAGCCCCGGTGTCTTTCCAAACACACAAGTCACGTGTTCTCTGGGGCAGCGTTTACTTTCCGAAGCCAGCTGCATCAACAGACCTCCTTCCGCAGCTTCTCCCAAGGTGATCATGGCCGGAGGGTCTGTGCCTCCACCCTTTGACATGCATCCGGCGGGCTTTGCGAGGGGCTCCATGAGGAGAACCCAGCCAGCCGGCCTCCAAGACTAAGTTAGAAAAGGAAGGCCAAGCTACCAGCAGACTGCGTCCCTTTCTCTCCCTCTCTCCCCCCGCCCTCCCTCAGTCTTCTTCTCTCTGAGGAATCCAGCTGCCATCTTGTGAGGAAGCCAAACAGGTTTTTCCATTCCAGTTTCTGACAACTGTTCCTTCTACACATGGTTGTCTTGGTCATCTTGACTGACAACCCTCCCTGGCCATTGTTACAGTATTCCCAGTGTCATCATACTAAGAGAAATACGCACAGACACACACAGACACACACACACAGACCATGTCTTGTGCCTGGCACACTATGGAAGAGTTACATGGGATTTTTCAAACCAGTTTTTAAGCAACTATGCAAGGATTTATATTTAAGTTCATGTGCTGTGGCCCACACAATAGCCACTTATATGCAGTATATAATTGGCCTTGCCTATTATTATTATTATTGTGGTTATAGTCTTGAAACCTATCGGAAAGTATACTTTGCATGTCTTATAATCACCATATTAAGAATTCGGAAGTGTATTCCAACAGAGCATTTCTGTGAGTGCTAATCCATTTTCTGTCTCATTACCAGGAGGGTCATTAGATAATCTGATGGCATTGGGTCAGTCTATTTCTTGAAACTATTCCCCTGGGATAAACAGATAGAGTCGTCATTGTGGTCGCCTTGGTGTCTCTAAGCCTCAGAATGACTGATGGGCCATAATGGAATTCCATAGGGATGGAGCGCATCAGCTGTGGGTTGGCTTATGGTTTCCTTAGCAACTGGCTCCTAGGGACACCATGGCAGCCACATGTATTCCAAGCTAGAGTTCTAAAAAAAAAAAAAAAAGGGATATTTCCATTGAGATTTTATACACCTAAATTAACTTTGCTCAAGAGATGATTTTTGCATTGCTCTCATTTTTTAGCTTGTGTGTTATTTCTCATTAGAATAGCAAATGCCGCCCTCCGAGGCGGTTGGTTGGGAGGGAGACGGCTGGGGTAGAGGAGATTAGAAAGACTTAATAACCCGAGCCCTGAAGAGGAAGCGGCTCCTCTTAGCTTCATTTTCCAGTCCAGCCCCGAGGGGGACTGATTTAGCAGCTAAGCAAGCCCGGCCAGATATATGACCTCCTCAGTACCAGGTTAGTCAATCCAAGGAGAAATAGCTGAGTCTTTCCCGTTGCTTTCCCAGAAAATCTGGTCTCTGCGTGAGATTTCTCACTGTTTCCTAAACGAGACTCTCTCAGGCTGGGCACCATTGGTATTTGAGACCGGGTGGCTCTTTGCTGGGGGTTTGGGGGCTGCCTTGTGGATTCTCGGATGTTTAGCAGTATCCCTGGCCTCTACCAACAGATCCTCTCCCTCACAGGACAAGCAGCTTTCCACCTTTGACATTTCTATTCACCGTCACACTTTGCATCGGCCCTTGGACCGATGGGTCCTGGGTTCAGTTCTGGTCAAGGGCATGTACCTCGGTTGCAAGCTCGATCCCTGCCCTTGGTTTGCACGTGTGCTGGATGCAGCCAGTCTCTCACATCGATATTTCTCTCTCTGTGTCTCTCCCTCCCTTTCACTCTCTAAAAATCAATGGAAAAATATCCTTGGGAGAGGATTAACAACAATAAAAAATAGTATGTCAGGTGGAAGGTACTAATCTCCAGCCCCCAAATATGAAAATGAAAAGAATGATACAATAAAACAAAGGGATGGGGGAGGGGAATCCATGGGAGGAGAGTCTGTTGTTGAATTTCGAGGATTTTATGGAATAGTGATTCTATTTGCATTTACAATTAACCACAAAATTAGACACAACTGAGTGTGTGTGTGGGGGGGAGCATTTATGTAACCCTTTTAAGCCCCAAAAGATAGCTAACATTTTTTCCAACGAGAACCGTTATAACAAACATTCCAATCAATGAAAGAATACGTGCGGCGCCTCACCCTTCCATCTGACCAAACCTGCATTTCCAGAGTGAAGGCATTCCTCTATAAATCCTGTGAATGGAGAAACACCTTTATCTGATCTCAAAAAAAAAAAGAAAAAGAAAAAGATATAGTTATGGAACTTTTATATAGAAACTCCACAGAACAGTGAGAATTAATCTGTGCTGGAACTGAGGCCATGATTGAAAAATACAGCGAACCCCCACCTGTGTCAGCCATTGCTCACTCGGCGTGTATTCAGTGTTTGTTGGTGGTGTTGGAACAGGTTTTAATCTTGGGGTTGGAGTCTGTGGGACAAGGGGATGGAAAGACTGTAGGTTTTTGCATCTGATCAACTTTTAAACCCAACACTGTGATTTCATGTACTTTGTTGGATGCTTCTGAGCTTTGGTGACATCGTCTGTAAATCCAGAGTCCAACACAAGCGTGGCAGGTCATGGTGGGGATGAGGAAGGATGCACAGGAGGCTCCGAGCAGAATGTCTGGCCGGGGGCCGAGCCTCTTCCTGTGGGAGGGTGATTCCAGGTTGACAAGATTTCCCACAGGCAGACACGCTGATGCAGTTCGAGTCCTTCCCATGGCGATGACCGGAGGCCTCCCTGTTTATGTGACAACAGAAACAAATTAACGATGTCTGCCTCAGAGGTCTGCGAGTGGCAGCGTCCGCAGGGAGCCTGTTAGAGATAATGATCCCTGGCTCATCCCCGATCACTTCTGACTTGGTGGTCCACCCGGGCCTGCGGATCTGGGCTTTGCAGGCTCCTGGGAGCCGGCGGTGTGCGGTTTCTCAGTCCACCCGGGTACAGGGCTGTGCTCGCTTTGTGAAAACACACCAGTTGGTATACTTTTCTGCATGAGTGTGAGTCATACTTCAGTAAGAGTTTAACGAAAAATAAAATATCTCTCTAGACAATCTTCATGCACAACCAGGTTTTTGAAGCCACTGACTTTCATCTTTTCCTCGCCACATTTAAAAGTCAAAAAATGTGCCGGCCGGTGTGGCTCAATGGTTGGTCACAGTTTGATTCCAGGTCAGAGCACATGCCCTGTTGCTGGCTTGGTCTCCGGTAGGGGGCATGCAGGAGGCAGCTGTTCAATGATTCTCTTTCATCACTAATATTTCTCTCTCTCCTCCTCTCTGAAATCAGTAAAAATATAAAGATGATTTTTTCATCACCAATGAGAGAATTATCGGGAAAATATGCTTGGCCAGTGGAAATGTTGCTTCCTGGAACTGCAGAAGCATAGATCTTTTTTTTTTTTTTTTTAAATTTGGCAGTGATTATATTTTCAAAGATTTAAAAAAAATTTTATTAATGTATTACATGTATACATATCTTCCCATCCCCCCTCCTATGCATACCCTAACCCCCCAGTGTCTTGTGTTCATTGGTTATGCTTATATGCATGCATACTAGTCCTTTGGTTTATCTCTTATCTACCTCACCTCTCCCTAACCTTCCCGCTGTAAGTTGACATTCTGTTTGATGCTTTACTGCCTCTGTATCTACCTTTTTGTTCATCAGTTTATAATGTTCTTTATTATCCATAAATGAGTGAGATCATGTGGTGTTTTTCTTTCACTGACGGGCTTATTTCACTTAGCATAATGCTCTCCAGGTCCATTCAGGTTGCTGCAAATGGTAGGAATTCCTTCTTTTTTATGGCAGCGTAGGGAAGCATAGATCTTGACACACATACAGAGCCTCTCCTCCGAGTCTTTCATCGTATAGTCGGGGAACTGAGAGCCGAAAAGAGTGGTGGTTCCTGTGGGAGGCTTTGGCAAAATAGACATGAGTCCAGATAACCCTTCATCCTGTCCTGCCAGCGGAAGTGCACATCCATTGTGGAAACATACCCACACTGTAAGAGGCACAAAAACATCCGTCTTCATCCCCTGTCTTCTCACCACTGATGGAGGGGGAGCTTTGGCCGAGGCTGAGTGCCTGGAGCGGAAGTGAGGACCCTTGCCTTCCTTTCAGCATCCTGCGCTCTGACACGCCTCTGACTTCAAGGAATAACAAGCCACCAGAAGAAAGTGCTCCTCGCGTGGGCAAAGCTCTCTCCTCTGTGGGAACTGTCTCTGGAGTCAGAATAACACCCCTCCATTGCTTGGCCCCTGCGCAAACCCTGACAACAGGAAATGGACCACTAATTGCTTGTCCCCGTTCTACTCAGATGGGAATTAAAAGCATTAACGCTTTGAGCCAGATCTTGCGGATTGTGGACAAAGTGACATGCGTCTAGGTTTCTGCTTGTTAAGAGCGGCTCATTTTCTCCCGAGGAACTCTGACTGCACGGTTTCACCCAGCACTGAACAATGGGGAGAAATTGCCTCGTTTCCGCTTGGGAAGTATGGCATTTATTTGTAATTTCACTTAAAGAAGAAGCAGTTAAGACTTATACAAAACATCGATCTGTCCAAACACAGGGCATCCAGAGGCAGTTGCTGTGTTGTGGCTGTGATTTAGTTTCCCATTTGCTATTTTTATTTACTTATTTCAGTTCAGGATAAATAAAGTAAGCTAAAATCACAGGGCTATGAGATTTCCCCCCTATGGTGATGAATAAAAAGCAGATGGAAGTACACTTGTCAATGTCTTGCAGATGCTAAACAGATAAAATATTGGTCTTAACCAGATGAAACCCTGGGGGTTTTATCCAATGAGTTGAGATGCTGGGGAAACCATTTTATTGGTTACTGGAGGCCCATGCAGGAAGTTCGTGCAAGAGTGGGCCTTCCTTCGCCCGGCTGCTGGCATCAGCTTCCCCCTGGCACCCGGGACCCCGGCCTCCCTCACAGCCCTGGCTTTGTCTGGAAGGTCATCTGGAATGATGTCCGAAAGGGTGTATGGTCTGATTAGCATATTATGCTTTTATTATTATAGATATCCCTCTGGAAGGACATAGTAAGAAAAATATGCACACTGTAAATTGCTGGATTGAGAGTATAAACAATGAGTCAAAAGTGACATAGCGAATGTCAGGTTATATATATATATATATATATGTATATATATATATATATATTTCTTTATTGATTTCAGAGAGGAAGGGAGAGAGATAGAAACATCAATGATGAGAGAGAATCATTGATCGGCTTCCTCCTGCATGCCCCCTACTGGGGATCGAGCCCACAACCCTGGCATGTGCGCTTGACCAGAATCGAATCCGGGACCCTTCAGTCTGCAGGCTGACACTCTATCCAGTGAGCCAAACCGGCTAGGGGGTGAATGTTAGTTTGATCCTCATGATTATCCTTCAAGGTTAGAATAATGTGCCCCTTTTTCAGACGAGGAAGCTAACGGATGAGGAAGCTAAGGCACCGAAAGGTTAGAGAGCTGGGAATCTTGCTGGTCTTTTTAAAAAGCCATAGGCTCTACCCTCACCTCGCTGGTGATGTGAACAACATTCAGAACTCTTTATTGAGGCCTGAGGATGCAGTGATGCCGAGAAGACACAGCAGGCAGGGGACTCGGCACTAGGAGGAACCATTGGAAGTGAGATGGATATTGTCAGGGGGAAGAAGGCCAAGTGGCACTGGACACAGCTCACAGAGACTCTTCGAAAAGCACATGTCTGTGGCATGTGCAGCCGAATTCCTGGGCAGCGAACACCTTGACCTGTATTCACCTTCAGTGGTGAAACAACTGTCAGTGGTGAAACAGCTGACACTTTGCTAAGCACATGTCACATGGGCATCATTGCAATGTCACAAGTCTTACTGTGTTTTAATCCTCACCCGCCCGAGGATATTTTACCACTGCTTTGAGATAGAGTGGAAGGGTGGGGGAGAGGCTGAGAGAAACATGGATGTGAGAGAGACACATCCATTGGTTGCCTCCTGCAGCTGGGGACCGAGCCTGCAGCGGAAGCCCATGCTTCTGCCCAAGAATCAACACCAAGACCCTTTGGTGTGCCCACTGATGCTCTAACCACTGAGCAAAACCAGATAGGATTCAAGTCTCATTTTCATAGATGGTTGGTAATGTGTCGCATGTTAGGGACAGATTGGCTCGGGGAGTGGCCGTGCGGGGCTCGCCACCTTGTGTGCTCTGTCCCAGAATGAGACGTGGTTGTCATCTCAAGGTGGCCTTGTTTAGCTGCAGCAGATCCAGACAGCCCTGTCCCCGGGAAGGGAAGCTTACCCATGGCTCCTGTGTACTGTGTGGTCAGTTACACATTGATTTCCTCTTTGCAGTGGGTTACGCTTATCTGGTGGAGTGACTGTCAAGCCCATCCTGTTTGCAGCTGCATCTTAGCATTTAGCAAGACAACATGTAGCAGGAACAGGCCAGACCTCGAGACCCTTGTCCTCTCGAACCCAAGCATCAGTGAGGGGCTTCCCCGCAAATCCACTCACAGCTGTGAGAGTGGGCACGGCGCTCGACACCCACAGCCTTTGCACAGGACCGTCTCCTCCCCACAAAGCCACTTCTCATTTCTCAGCCCTGCTACTCAGCCAGTTTGCACAAGTGGGTTTGGGAGGAAAAGGGGGGTATCTGAGGACAGACCCTCCTGAAATTACACTGAGTGGCCAGATGATGATGATCTCTGAACACATAATAATCTGGCCACTCAGTGTATACTCTATACAATAAAAAGCTAAAATGCAAATTGTCTCCTTGACCAGGAGTTCCACCAGGAGGAAGGCCAGCCAACAGCCCATGTCTCCTCCCCCTGTCCAGGCTGGCCGGACCCCACCTATGCACTGGGCCTCTAATATATATATATATATTATATTATATATTATATATTATATATTATATATTATATATTATATATTATATATTATATATTATATATATATTAGAGGCCCAGTGCATGAATTTGGGGGCTAGTGCAGCACGCACACACACACACTGAGTGGCCATATTATTATGCGTAAAGAGATCATAATAATGTGGCCACGCAGTGTTGTCCGTGTGAAGTACTGAGGCTGGTTAGACTTGAGAAGCAATTTAACAATAAAGTAAGGAGTTAGAAATGCACAAAAGTGTCCATATAACTGCACTGGAGCCCCTTGCCCCTCGCTCCCCCTTTTCTTCATGAGCCCGTATCCTGGGGGAGAGTCCACAGCTCTGAGGGTCCCTGTGTCCCCAGGTTGTAAGGTGACGGGCTGGGGGCCCTCCTCTGCTCCGTCTCAGCTCATTCAGTGACCGTAGTGGCCGGAGCAGGCTGGCACCCCGAGCACCTCTCCAGCCCTGTGTCTCTGCCAGGCCACAGCAATCAGCACTCTCCTCTCTGCCGTGTGCTCCGCACTGGGGCCCATCAAACCCCAGATTCTTGGTTTGGGCTTAGGAAGCGAGAAGGACTGCGATGTGGGCCTGGACCACCTGCGTAGCCCCGATTCCCAGAGACCTCAGCAGGCGAGTCTGCGCCGTGACCGCAGCTCAGAATCTGCAGAAAAAGGGTCCTTTGCTTCTCTGTCCTCCACACACACCCCCTGGGCACCTCGCCCTGGGAAGCAGGTTCCATGTCATCCAGTAACAACACAAGTCCACCGCTAGCTGTTGCCGCCAGCCTCCCCGCAATGATTTGTCAAATGGAACCGGAGCTGTCCCCTCCATCCCGGGGCACAGCTGCCAAACGCTCCAGCGCCACCCTCTTGATGTTCGAAGCTCAATTGTGCCATCTGCCCGGTGAGAGAGGACAGAGGGAGGGTCACCGGCCCCAGCCTGGCAGGCTGCACACAAGGACCAGCGAGGGAGAAGGGCTGGGGAGCTTGGCTGGCTTCCCGATCTCTCATTTCCACAGCATCGCAGTGATGGTAATTAAACACTCCCCCTACTGACTCAGCGGCTGACAACGCCAGTGCAGAGCCAGGAGACATGGAGTGTTAATGGAGGCAGTCAAACTGGAAAGCTGCAGCCGGAGTCCACCGGCAGCCTCTCACCCGCCCGCCCCAGAGCCAGCAACTGCCCAGCCTTCCCCTTCCTCAGCAGCACTCCCGGGGGGCTGCCTGGAGGTGGCAAGCTGTGTGTTCTCAAAGCCACTCCGGAGAGACACTCTTCTGGACTCCACTGGTCTGGGTTGGGAGTCCCTTACCCTGCTCCTACAGGGAAAGTGGCTTCGTTCACCCATGAAGCTTCCCTCCTGGTTTTGGCTTAGCCAAGTCCAGAAGCTGATGCCTGAGAGCTCTCAGCAACGCCTGGAAAAGAGAACAACTCTCAAAGCCACTGCAGTGCAGAGACCCACAGCCTGACACAGAGCCGCCACGACCAAGCTGCAAACCTGGAGCAAAAATGAACGCCGGTGTGCATTGGCTGGTGAATCCAGGCTCCCACAGAGCAGGGCAGAAAGAGGACAGAGGGGTCCTCAAGTTTTGGATTCCCCAGTCTGCAGGGGAGCCCTCCTGGTCCTCTGGACCCAGTGTCCAGCCAGGTGGGAAAAGAAGCCCCTCTTTTCAGGAAAAACTGTCCCCTCCCCCTGCTCCCAGTTGCTCATGTCTAGACTAGACAGAAGAGAAAGCATTGGCTGAGCAGTGATTCCTTGCAGTTTTCCCATCGTACATGCAAACCTTCACCTTTTGTATTCTCTGTCTCCGTTAGGAGAGCTTCCCCCTGGGGCACAGGTGACGTCCCTAGAAACCACAAGGAAAAGGGCTAGTGCATCAGACTCACACCCCTGTGGAAGAGGGCAGTGAGATGGAAAGGATGGAGTAAGCACTTGGTAAGCTTTATTCCTTTCTTATTTTATTCATAAACTAGAGGCCTGTTGCATGAAGATTCGTGCAATAGGCCTTCCTTCCCCTGGCTGCCAGCACCAGTTTTCCTCTGGCACCCGGGACCCATGCCTTCCTTCTGGCTGCCGCCTTCCGTCTTTGCTGACTCGGGCTACAGTCAGCAGGCTTCGCTTCTCTCCAGCCAGAGTGCCATTCCTGTAACTCCCCATGCCCCCTGCCCATCCCCTCCTAGCAGGTGTTCTGCCTCACCTGGCGGTTCTGTGCCTGAGTGGCTGGGGATGGGGCCACTGACATCTTTGTTCTGCTAATTTGCATGTTCCCTCCTGATTGGCTGGTGGGCATCATGGAGGTACAGTCAATTTACATATTTCTCTTTTATTAGTGTAAATGCAACAAATGCTTGTTCCGAACCTACTGGGAAGGTTGCCATAATATAGGATACAATGTAGATATACTATAGATACCCAGATAAATTTGCATTTCAAAACAACAACATTTCTTGCAAGTCCCCGACTAAGCAGACAGCACAGTATCTCTTTCCCTCTTTCTCCCTCTTTCTCTTAAAATCAATGGAAAACTCAATAAAGAAAAGAATCCTGCGAACATAGGTGCCATGTTTCAGCTATTGTTAACATTTTACCTTATTTCCTTCATCATTTGTCATTTGTGCTCTCTCTCCATATGTACACACACAGATATGTTAAAATATGCATCGAGAGCAACATTGATCAGCCACCACCTGCACGCCTCACCCGGGGATCGAGCCCACAACCCAGGCATGTGCACCTGAAGATAAGTCACGTATATCATGGTCTTGAACACGTGAACACCTCAGTCTGTATTTCCCAAGAATAAGGCTATTGTATAACACAGCCCAGTTAGCAGCTTCCGGAACATAACAGGATGCAATAGCTTAACCCACTGCTCCTGGCCCTGTTCTGTCAGTTGACCCAGTTCTGGTCTTCACCGCCTCTCCCTCCACTCTGGGATGTGGCCCAGGGCCAGGCTTTGTGCTCAGTGACACCGCTAGCCTCCTTTACCCTGGGACATTTCGCAGCCTTTCTTTGTCTTACAAAGATAACACCATAGCAACACAAGTTTCAGGCAGAAACGTTAAGTGTGTGTAGGAAAATCTCTGAATGTGCCGCTTAAACCAGAGCCCGTACACGCCTGAGGCACTCAGCTGAACAATGGAGCCAGGAATCGCGTTAAAAGCCTTTTCCTCCGGCCGCGTGGCTCATTTGCTCTGACTGCCTCTCCTTTGCTCATTTATCTCTCTACTCACTTTTCTCCTTTTTATCATATTAGGGACTCCTTCCCGCGCGTCCCCAGAGCACTGTAATCGAGTCTTAGTGAATCGCACTGTCCTTATCCGCTTATGGGCCTGAGTCTCTCACCCGTCGAGATGCCATCGCTGCTGGGACCACCTGTGTCTCTATCTCATTCTGTCCTTAGGACTCAGCGAGTCCCTGGCAGGTAGCAGGCAGATACATGAGTGAAAGAATTCCAATCTATTGACAGGCGTTTCTGGGGAAGGCAGTGTACTGCTGGCAATTACTCAGTCCTGGTATGGAGGAAAACTATCGAGTCTTGGCATGTATATAATTGGTAAGCACATTGGCTTGTTCTATTACCTACAAATTATTAGCTCCACCTAGGATCATGGTCAATACAATGGTCTCCGAGTGAAAAGAGAGTAATTAATGAAACAAAACCCCATGTGGAAGGAAAATTCAATCTTGTTTAAATTAACACAGATGAAAAAAAAAACGGGAATAAAACTGGAGCACCAGATGGTATCAATACATTACACTAATTTTCTATTCACATATTCAATTATAGTTTAAGTAAAAGCTAATACGGGTAATTTATCTCATGGTGTTTGTATGTACCGTCTGATTATGAATTTCCACAATGTCCAATTTACCCACCAATCTTACTGCACATTTACTGGCAAATGGGGCATGCCTGCAGGCTGCCGGTTCCTCTGGACCCTAAAACGGGGAGTGGGTCATAGGGCAGGAGGTCAGCACCGACTTCTGTCCCCCAGGAGTGTGGGTGTCAGATAAAGTACAGGATGCCCAGGTAAATTTGAATTTCAGGTAAACAAATGCCATTTTTGTGTGTGTGTGTCCAAGTGTGTCCCAAGTCTTGCATGAGACACACCTATAATAATAAAAGCACAATATGCTAATTAGACCAGACGCCCTTCAGGACAACCTTCTGGATGAAGCCACGGTAGAGGCGGCCCCTGTGGCTGGCAGGGGCCGAGGCAGAGGCCCCCGCCGCCGCTGTGGGGACTGAGCCCCTTGTGTGAATCCTGTGCGTCGGGCCTCTGGTACTGAAAGAAAATGTACTAAGAACACAGACCTCGCCCAGTGCTGGCGAGCACGTGGAGCAGCAGGGACTCCATCCATCGCTGGTGGGATGCAGACTGGTGCAGCCACTTCGGAAGATAGTCTGGCAGTTTCTTACAAAACTAAACATACAGTGGTATCTCGAGATACGACTGCCCTAACATATGAAATTTTTGAGATATGAGCCGTTAAGCGAGGGATTTTTGCTTTGAAATACGAGCAACACTTGAGATAGGAGTCATTGCACGGATCGGCCGGCTGCACACGACCCACCAGTTTACTGCGACTCGAGCGTCTCATAGTTTCCCACGCCTCAAGGTGACGGAACGAATTAAACTCTTATCTCGAGGTACCACTGTATGAACATAGGATTAGCAATCGGACTTCTTCGTGGTTACCCAAACATTGGCCTTTAAAGTGTCCTCATCACTAACTTGTGTCTCATCTGCTCAAATTGGCTGGTCCGTTTGGATAATTGGCTCTGACGTGCTCCCGGGGTTCTGCTCCTGGAAACTCGATGATCCAGGTGTTAGAGACGGGGGAGAGGCCTGCCTGCACGTGTATCTCTAGCCCCAGTGGGTCAAGGTCAAAGGACTGGACGTCGGGCAGCGGAGAGGAATACAAAAAAGGTTCAGACCTTCAGGAAACTTCTGAATGCATTATTCACATAGCTGTAAGATGTGCTTCTTCTCATTAAAATCAATGCCATAGCTCTAGATCATATTTGGAAAAATTTTTCCATTTTAGTAACAGGTATTAAGTAGAAAATTGATGAAAACCACAGAAGAGAGAGAACTCAGGGGTTACATGAGGCAACCAACTGCATCGAATCTGTAAACTGAAAAAGTGATTATTTCTGCAAATGATTCTTTTTGGAGTGCACTCAAAATCAACACACACAGAGCTCCCAATCAGTTCTAAATAACAGGGTTTGGGATTTTACCGGAGTCCAGACATGGTGTTTATCATTTATGGTGGGTTTGTTTTTCAGAGGAATAAATCAGCCTAGAATCAAATGTTTACACTTTACTTCAGATATGTCTTGGCCTAATGATCCCCAATGTCTTTACTGTAGCATGGAATTCAACATTTTTAAAAAAATCTTTTCTCTTTATACATAGAATTTTCTTTCTTTTAGGGGGCTAATGTTAACCAGGATACTGGTCTTCGGATCAGAATGAGAATCAACTCAGATCACATCTGGAGGATCTGCTTTATAATTAACTAGAGGCCCAGTGCATGGAATTCGTGCACGGATAGGGTCTCTAGGCCTGACTGGAATCAGTGTGGATTGGGGCCTTCTGGCTTCTGGCTGGGGCCTCCTTCCCCGGCTGCCCGGTGCTCCCCTCGTGGTTAGAGCAAGCGATCGAACACTCCCGGTCTTCTGGTCAAACTCCTGATGGGACACTTTGCATATTAATTAGCCTTTTATATATAGAAAGTCCTAAAGCCATGCATAGTAGAGGTAACCATGCCTGTAATCTGGCCTCTTGAAATAAAACATAAACTGAGTTCGGAACAGCTACAGGAAATCAAGTAACCGGTTATATTATTTTAATGCTCTAACTGTGGTCAAAGGCAGCCGATGGCTTTGTCATCAATTAGGCAAGCTTTTAAGGGAAATTCTTACAAAGTGGCTTGTATGGAGTGACAGCTGAGCAATTTTCCTGCTGCGCTTTAGAAAGAGGCGCCAGCTCCTCGAGGTGCTGTCGAAATGACTGAAAACCACCTGCTGCCCATTTCCACTCCGCGGCAGGCGCCCCAGCCTTCTCCTGGATTATCACTGTGGGCCGCGGAGACGAAATTGCCTCTGCACGGGGTGCTGCCTGCATTTAACTGGTTGGGGGGCTTGGCATTGTGGGTTTTGGGAAATGCACAGGGACACAAAGATGCCAAGTGGCAGGAAGAAGACAGGGAAGCTGGTGACAAGGTCAGAGACATTTTCTCGTAGTAAATCAGGGCGGGAACACCAAGCTGAGCACTCTCTTTTCAAAAAAGTACATTTTTAAAAAAAATTTATTGATTTGAGAGAAAGAGAGAATCACTGATGTGTCTCCAGAGACAGATGGATTGGTTACCTCCTGCATGAGCCCCGACCATGGCCTGGGATTGAGCCTGAAACCAAGGCACATGCCCTTGACCGGGAATTGAACCCCGACCTTTCAGTCTGAGGGCCTAAGCTCTAACCCAGTGGTGGGCAAACTCATCAGTCCACAGAGCCAAATATCGACAGGACAACGATAGACATTTCTTTTGAGAGCCACATTTTTTAAACTTAAACTTCTTCTAACACCACTTGTTCAAAATAGACTCGCCCAGGCCGTGGTATTTTGTGGAAGAGCCACACTCTAGGGGCCAAAGAGCCGCATGTGGCTTGTGAGCCGAGGTTTGCCGACCACTGCTCTAACCACTTAGCAAAACTGGCCAGGGCTGGTGTTTTACTCTTAAGACTCTTTTGGGCTAATCCTTAAGATGTGACCTAGCAACAGGCTGGCATTTCAGGATGCACTCAGGGCTGCCGCTCGGGGTCATGCAGGTGAAGCAGTGGGCCTCGGGGTGACATTCCCAGTGTAAGCCTCTGAAGAGTATTCCCTGGACTTGGGCATGCGCTCTCTGCAAGAAAGCGGTTAGGGGATTGTGTTTTTGGCCTCTATAATCCTAGTCCCAGAATTGTATCTGAAGAAATTATTCTAGCCCAGCTGGCAGGCTCAGTGATTGAGCATCAACCTATGAACCAGGAGGTCACAGTTTGATTCCTAGTCAGGGCACAGACCCAGTTCCCAGTATGGGGTGTGCAGGTGGCAGCTGATCCATGATTCTCTCTCATTACTGATATTTCTATCTCTCTCTCCCTCTCCCTTCCTTTCTGAAATCAATTAAAAAATATATTTTTAAAACAATTCTACAGAAGAAAAAATGTATTAACTCTCTTTCTTTCTCCCCCCTCCTCCTTCCTTTTTACTTTCTAAAAACCAATGGGAAAAATATCCTTGGATGAGGATTAAAAAAAGGAGAAAAGAAAAAAAAACCCCGACAATCTCACTCTTCCTGCATAACTTCTTATTTAAGGAATTCACTCAGGATATAAGGACAGAATGTTTAAAACAAAAGTAAAATTGCTTCATTTCTTTATAAAACTCATGAGTAGGTGAGAGTATAGTATGTAAGATAATCTTTTAGAGAAAAATCTGTGAATTTAGTTAGAATTTTCAAAGAATAAACATTTCAAGAGAATTTAAATGGATATAAATAAAAATAAAAGAAGAAACAGATTTAGACAAATATACAAACATATTGAGAGTAAAAAATAAATGTCATGACTACATCTGGGAAACCATAGCATAATAAATAGATTGTTCGTAAATCTAACAAAGGAAACAGAGAAAAATAATTAATGAACCATTTAAAAATGAGAAGGGTAAACAACTAATATAAAAGAGATGAACTTCATATAAATATTACATGATATTAAAATTTAAAAAGGCAATGAGTTATGTCTTATTAAAAGCAATAAATATCAGTATGCACAAATAAAATAAAAAACCTAGGCAGATGTAAGATCAGAAGGAAAAAATTGGACAGATACACAGATTTATAAAAAAATATATTGGTTAAGAAAAAAAGCAGAGTCTCATTCTTTAGTTGTTTTAGACATTCAATAAATAAGTCATCTCTTGTTATAGAAACAAATTGATGGCAAAAATAGAATCAGATGATGAAATGCTTTTCACTGTGATCCCCACACTTAGAGAAAATAACATAAAATGTAAATGTGTAATACCTGTAAACTGCTCATTTTATAACATTAATTGTCGAAAGTTAGAATCAAAATTGTGTATATAGAATGATTTCAGTCATGTTAACAAAACTACACATTACAAAAAATGAAAGTGGGAAAGAAAAATGTCAAAATATTAGGAATGCCTCACTCTGATTTGAGTGAGTGATTTCTTTTCCTTTTACTGTTCAAAGATTTCCTAATTCTCACTGCAAGTTGATGGGTGGTAAGGACTGTTATGGGTGAATTATATCCCCCCTAAAATCACTTGTTGAAGTCTTAACTCTCAGCATCTTCCTAATTGTTACCTCTTTAAAGAGGTAATTTGGTGTGCATTATTATCAGTACGCTAAGTGTGCTTTATTAAATGGTATCTCAAATCCACATTTTTATTTAAAAATTTTTTAAAATATATTTTATTGATTTTTTACAGAGAGGAAGGGAGAGGAATAGAGAGTTAGAAACATCGATGAGAGAGAGACATCGGTCAGCCGCCTCCTGCATGCCCCGTATTGGGGATGTGCCCGCAACCAGGATACATGCCCTTGACTGGAATCGAACCCGAGACCTTTTAGTCCACAGACCGACGCTCTATCCACTGAGCCAAACCGGTTTTGGCTAAATATTTTAAAAAATATTTATTTTATTGATTTTTTTTACAGAGAGGAAGGGAGATTGGTATAGAGCTAGAAACATGGATGAGAGAGAAACATTGATCAGCTGCCTCTTGCACACTTCCTACTGGGGATGTACCCGCAACCAAGGTACATGCCCTTGACCAGAACTGAACCTGGGACCTTTAAATCCTCAGGCCAACGTTCTATCCACTGAGCCATACTGGTTAGGGCATAAAATCCACATTTTTAAATGGTACATCAAATCCACATTTTAAAATGGTACATCAAATCTGCATTATTAAATGGTACATCAAATCCTCATTATTAACCGGTACACTAAATCCATATTATTAAATGGTACACCAAATACATTAAAATGGGGTTTTTAGTGTGGGCCCTAATCAGATTGATGTCCTTAGACGAGGAGATTAGGACACAGAGACAAAGAGAAAAGACAGTGTGAAGATATGGGGAGGTGACAAGCAGAGAGAGGTCTGTTACAGACCTTCTCCACAGTCCTTGGCAAGAACCAACCCTGCTGACACCTTGGTCTTGAACTTGTAACCTCAGAAACTGTGAGAAAATACATTTCTGTTGTTTAAGCCACCCAACCAATGCAACTTTGTTAATATAGCCCTGAGGATCTGCCCTTCCTTCCTTCCCTCCCTCCCTCCCT
>PVJN01011796.1:0-53074 GCA_004026805.1 Lasiurus borealis
TTTTTTTTTTTTTATCTGACATGATCTAGTTAAGCTTTGGGGATGGTAACGTCTGGGTTTGACATTCTAGCTTGAAGAAGAACCTCTGCTGGGGAAGCCCTAGGCTGACACCAATCAAAACTCAAATACTCCTGGTTATAAGTTTAACGAGTTCTGGGAATTGAAGGAACAGCATGGTTATTTGTTCAGATCCCATTTCCAGGCACATCTACCTTTAAAGCAGGGTAACAAAACAGGGAAATTCCCAAGTCTCTTGGCATTTGATTCTTCTCAGCACCAAAGGTTTTTCCCTATAATAAGGTGAATGTTGTTGCTGTGATTAAAATACGTTCCCACCCCTAACCTCTTTTTGTCTGTAAAGATGGATGCCAAGCCAGTGTGGCTCAATGGGTGGGCATCAACCCATGAACCAGGAGATCACAGTTTGGGGCTCAGGCCTGGGTTGCAGTCTTGATCCCCACTAGGGGGTGTGCAGGAGGCAGGTGATGGATGTTAGGCTTTCATCATTTGATATTTCTCTCTCTCTACCCCTCTCCCTTTCTCTGAAATCAAGAGAGAGAAAGAGAGAGAAAAAACAAGTAGAGAGGGTCTTTCTTTTTTCTGACATACCCAGATTGGGTGAAGCCTTCTATTTTTTCCTACCAAGAACTCTAAGTAATATTTTTAAAACACATTAGTGGCAGCATTATGTCGTCAGGGTCACACAGTGGTCAAGGACTGGAGCCAGGAGGCAGCCTGCCCGACAGCTTGGGTTCGAATCCCAGCTCTGCCGTTTTCTGTTACAGACCTTGAATAACGTATTGCATTGACCTATGCTTTATTTCCCTTTCCTGATAAACGTGAAGCCTGCCTCCCAGGGTTATTGTGAAAATTAAACAAGTGCATGCAGAATAAGTACCTAAGAACAGGTGCCTGACAGACATTAAATGCTTAATGCCAGCAGTTGTGATGATATTGCTTTTAGATTAGCTGCATCAGACTCTATTAAAGGCTGTGATCAAACCCACAAATGGCAGGTAGTCTAGGAAGACTGATGACATTTCCGTGACCCCTCCTCTCACCCCACCCCAGCAAGGGCAAGGCAGATACTGCTTTTGTGGGGCTTCCAGCAAGAGAGGAGCTGCTGGGATCTTCAATTTCCGCTTTCCTTCTCCAGCAGCCCATCATCTGCACGGTCACAGCACCCATCAGGAGGGGAGGGATTGCATCCTTTTCCTCTGCTTTCAAGAAACCAGCTCAGCCTGTTCTCAATGAACCAGAACTGATGTTTAGAAAACCTTGTTCACTAAAATTAACCACTTATAAGCACCAAAACCATTAACTTCCTCTGAAAATGGGGCCGGGGCCTCAAAGCACTGTGTTTTTGTAGCTACTATTTGCTGTGTGTTTAAGGTGCACTTTTTCTTTTTTTAATCACTCAATCCTCCTCCCAATAACATATAAAGTGAGTGCCATCACCGGCAGGAAACTGAGAAGAATCAGGGAAGTGAACCTGCGGATTATTTGCATGAAAAAGGTGGAGAAAGGACTCTAACTCTGACAGGTCTAATCACAGACACGATCACACGTTTTCTGTTAAGGAATCCAGGAAATAACTTGGTTCAATCCCTTTTAAAACAAACAAACAAAAACTTGGGCCGTGAGTGATGTCGGTAACAGACGTGGAGGGAGCAGACGGGGTCCTTCCCGGCGGCAGTGACAGGCCCGGCAGCGCGCCTCCCGGGAGCGGGGCCGCGGCGGCACGCGTGCGCGGCGGAGAGCGGGGGTCGCGTCCTTTCCCGGGTCTCAGTCGGACCCACCCGGCGGGGCGGGGCGGGGTGCAGCGGCGGGGCCTCCCCCTTCCCTCCGGGGCGCCGCCAGGCCCACTCACCTGCGTGGCCTGCAGCCGCGCCCGCACCTCCCGCATCAGAAAGGGCTCCAAGCCGCGGCCCGCGGTGCAGAAGAAGCGGGCGCCCGCTGCGGGCCCCGATGGGGGATCTGCGGGCCCCGCCGCCGCCGCCGCCGCCGCCATGGCTGCTGGGACGGCCTCGCGGGCAGGGTCACGTGGCCTCGGGAGCGCGCTTGCGCGCGCGCGAGACGCAGCCGGGGTCACGTGGAAGGGATAGGATTGATCATCTAAGGGGCTTAAATCACAAGGAACAACAATGGCCTGTGACTGTTGGAATGGAGAGTAATCCATCCATCCGTCTTATTTTTCAGGGGGAGGAAGCTGATGCCAACAAACAGCGCGTTCCAGGCATAGGAGAGGCAGGAACTGATTGGTAGGCGTCTTGCTACCTGGTACCCTTTTTCCCCCAAAATAAGACAGTGTCTTATATCAATTTTTGCTCCCAAAGATGCGCTAGGTCTTATTTTCAGGAGATGCCTTATTTTTCCATGAAGAAGAATACGGTACACACTTGTTGTTGAACCAAAAAAAAAAAAAAAAGGAAATTTATTATCTGTATATGGTACGGTAGTAGTTGTCATCACAAACCAGCTCACTGATTGGCCGGAGCTGTTCAGGCAGTGCGAGAGGTCTCTTTAAATCAGGAGTCAGACGCCTATGGTAGCTTCGGGGTCCTTATATTCCGGGGAGGCCTTATGTTTCGGGGGAGGCCTTATTATCGGGAGGTCTTATTTTCGGGGGAGATGCCTTATATTACAGCGAGAGGCAACACTGGAAGTAGGTCTTATTTTCAGAGGATGTCTTTCGGGGAAACAGGGTATACTGAACCTTCACCATTCCTTCCACCTTCCTCTTCTCATCCCTCCCACTGCTCTCCTCTCCTAAGGCGCCTTGCTCTATCTTGACCCAGAATTGGGCCAGAGCTGGGAATCCCCAGGACCATGAGCAGAAATCCCTGCTCTCTAACCAAATGTCTTGAAGTTCATGAAACAGGTCACCATTCTTGCAGGACTTATTTAAGGGAACATCAAGGGAACAAATGCACCCTCCCGTTTGGGCAACCTGATTTGATCGAGTCTCCTAACAGTCTTTCAAGGTGTTTCTTTTCTTTTAGCTCAGAATTTTTAATTGTCAGTGAAAATATTTCTTGGGAATTAATAGAATCCATGTGACAAAAGGAGCACATTTGTTGCGTATTGATTTAATATGATTTCAAACCCCTTTGTTTTAATCCACTTGTTTATGATGAGACCCCCAAACAGTTGCTTTTATTAAGGTATCACATATATGTCCTTGTTAACCCCCCACACACATTGCCCCCACCTCCACCCCCATTCTGGTACATTATCTCACCCTAGAAGTAGAGTTGTTTTGATATGAAAATGAAGAAGGTGTGTCAGAATGCCATCCTCTCATCCATAGTCTTTGAAAAGCACTCAGCTTAGCTGCTGAGGGGCCGCTATGGGGCCTTGTCCATAAAAACATGTGCAGAAGCAACTAAGGCAAGAGGACACTTAGACGATAAATATAGTTGACCCTTGAAAAACGAGGGGCACTGACCCCTGCACAGTCAAGAATATGTGTAACTTCTAACACCTTCGAAAGTTAACTACAGTTGGTCCTTCACATCCAAGGCTTCAGACAGTGTTTTCTACCTGAGGTTGGGAAACTGCGGTTGAGATAGGAAACTCGAGGATACAAGGGTCAACTGTATTGAAAACCCAGGTGTAAAGTGGATCAGGACAGTTCAAACCCATATTGTTCATGGTCAACTGAGTCTTTGTGAGGACCACTTGAGCTTTGGTTTGAGCAGGGTGGCTCTGCCCTAACCTTAGAACTCTCTGAAGATCTTTGGGGGCAGATGCTCCTGTGTTGGTGAGGTGACTCCTATAATGGAAGCATGTGTCTTCCTGTATTTATTCCCTAGCAACGTGCTCTGGCAGCAGGCGGCATGCTGTTTGAGCTGGCAGTGGAGACCAGCTCCTGGTTGGTTGCCTTTTCTCCTGAAGAGCCTCCTCGAGTGAAAAGGTACATCTCATATTAAATGTGAACACTGTTCCTTCATCTCCCCTTCCTGGGTCAATACTGGGCTTACTCTGTCATTTGTTGGAGTATGTTATTTCTTTATTGGCTGGTTAAAGGGATATTATGCTGCATAGTATTTTATAGTTTCCACAGGTAAATTACCAACAAAGAATCATTTTCTAGGTATAATTTTTTAAAAATATATATTTTTTTATTGATTTCAGAGCAGAAGGGGGAGGGAGAGAGAGAAACATCAATGATGAGAATCACTGATTGGCTGCCTCCCGCATGCCCTTCACCAGGGACCGAGCCTGCAATGCAAGCATGTGCCCCTAACTGGAATCAAACCTCTATTCCATAGGCCGATGTTCTATCCACTCAACCAAACCCACCAGGGCTCTAGGTATAACTACTGCCTCCAAAACAAAACAGCAGTAAATTAGCTATTGTCATATGAATAAATAGAAACCATTAAGTGAATGACGATCTCTCTGGCAAGTGCTTCCCATGTACTTCCCCCTTCCCACCCTCTCCCCAGCATCATGGAACAGTATCATGAAAATGTTTATGGAGTCATGAAACAAGAGCTTTTCAAAGACTCAGTCCTAAAACTTCTCAGATCCTTTCGTTCTGGTGAAATCCTTTCTTGTTTTGCCTCCAGACTTACGTTCTCTTTCTCTTAGAAGTTGCCATAGCTCTTTACAATTTATATTTGGGGGTTCCTGACTCTCAGGTTTATCTGGGGAGACCATGAAATCTCTGAGTACATCCTACATTCTATACCCAATATGGTAAACAGGTAGACATAAGGTATCTCATTGAGTTCAACAAATACTGGACACCACTCTCTGTCCCACACACATGAAGTCTTGAGGAGACAAAGACAAGTATGCAAAGTTCTGGACTTCAAGGGGCTTAGAGGATGGAGAGATTGATTTATCAAGGATCTATGCATGACGTGTGGCAGCACAAAAAAGGCTGCAGGGAGAGCTTCCTGAAGAACATCACTCTTGTGCTAAGTGTTGAATGTATAAGAGTTCAATGACTCACAGGAATGGTGGTGGAGGGGTTGTAGTGGTGGTATAGTGTTTTAAATAGAAAGAACAACAGATGTTAGTGTGTGTGTGTGTGTGTGTGTGTGTGTGTGTGTGTGTGGTGGGGGAGAGGTGGGGCAGGAAGGCGACAAGAGCAGCTAGTTGTTACTAGAGTATAAATTATAAGTTGAGAAGTAAAGGTGGGTAGGGAGCAGGTTATCACAGTACTCCCTGAGGTGGATGAAGAAATTATTTCTCCAGCCAAGGGCTGGTCAGCATCATTCTTTCAGGGACAGAACCATGGCTGAGTCTAAGGCTGCAGGCCTCCAATCAATCTTCCTTCATACTTCTCCTATCCTTTTCCCTTCTATTGTCTGTCTCCCTCCAGGAGCTGACAGTAAGATCAGGGGTTACTCTTCCTTCACTTGGGTGGGTCAAATGCATTTGCTCAGCTTGGACCCTGCTTCAGCACAGCACTTCCAAGAATGCCTTTTACACAAGGCTTGAGATGAGATGAAATAGGTAGAGTTTTGCCCTTTTAGGGATAATTGGGTTTCTATGAGGAGAATTGCTTTAAATTCTCTCCCCATTATTCAAATACTCTGTCTTCTATCATTTCTGCTTCTTATTAAAAAACTAGAGGCTCAGTGCACAAAATTCATGCATGTTCAGGTCCATAGTCCTGGCTGGCAATCAGGGCTGATCAAGGCCTTCCTTCCCCCAGCTACCCCCTGGTGGTCAGCGCACATTATAGTGAGCGGGTCGAACTCCCAGTTGGTTGAACTCCCAAGGGGACA
This sequence comes from Lasiurus borealis, assembly GCA_004026805.1. Taxonomy (NCBI): domain Eukaryota; kingdom Metazoa; phylum Chordata; class Mammalia; order Chiroptera; family Vespertilionidae; genus Lasiurus; species Lasiurus borealis. Next base: position 5,745 of record PVJN01011796.1, read on the forward strand.
ATTTGCATATTAGCCTTTTATTATATAGGATTATCTCTACTGAAAAGAACCATTAATCCCTACAGCTAAATTTTGCTGTTTGGATAATAGTGCATTTTCAACATGTAGGAAATTGGAGATAGACTTACTTTTAAGTGAGGTGTTTTAGGAATTCAGAGTAAAGATCTCTTCCTATTTTGGTACAATTGACAGCTTCTTTAGTTCTTAAAAGCATTTGATGTATATACCTAGATATTAAAATAGAAATGATTTAGATTGTTAAATCTTTGAGGATGGGATCGCCTCATTCCCTGGGACATTCCTAGAGAGCACACCCTGGCTTGCCTGTGGAAGTTTCTCAGTAAATGTATGCTGAGTTGAATGGGATATAATCAAACAGAAGTTCACTCACTAAAGAAGCCCCCTCAGCTAGGAGGAATTACTATAACCATCATATCAGCAAGGGCCTTTGTGATCCAGATACGGAGATAAGGGTAGAATACTGAGGCCATTTAAGGTCATTTAAGGGGATAGGAGGACTCCAAAGATAAACTTCTTCACAATTTTGCAGTTGAATGGGATTGGTGTTGAGCCAGGACCCTTTCTCTCTAGGAAATCAGAAGCCATTGCTATATGCCAACCAATTCAACTGCCAACTTCTCCAAAATGCCCACTCTTTCCCTCCTCCAAGACCAGATCTTTGCTTATACCATTCCCTTAGTTGGGAACCCTTTTCTCTTCCAATTCTTTTCTTTAAGGTAAAGCTCAATGTCACATCTCCCATGATGCTCTCTCCTGCCTTTCTTATACTGTTTTACTTAACTAATATTTCATACCTTTATAATTTTTTTATTCATTCATAAATATCTACTGAGGCCCATGGCAGTGTGTCAGCTGATATGATAAGGGCCCAGCCTTTGAGAAACTTCCAGTTCAATGGGAGGTAATGGTGATGGTGTTGGATTGCTCAGAGAGACATCTAAAGAATGGCAATGCAATGTGATCTATGGGAAGGAAAGTAAAGCAACTGGGTCTGTCATCTAGTAGATACTTTACAAGGTTGAAAAAGTGGACTTATTCTGAAGTCGAATGAGCATTTTCCATGTTTTGACTTCTCTTCTTCCTTGGAGCATCATTGCCAGGAAGGGGCGTTCTCTGCCTTCTGAGGCCCACCTCCCCGTGGTCAATATATTGTTTGTAAGCACCGTGGAGGTTTGCTCATACACCTCAGCAAATTAACTCGTAAAGAGTAGGATTTTGTACATTTTTTTTAAGAATTCAGTTGAATTGTGGCAAAACCATAGAAGCCTGTCAAACATTCAATCCAAACAAATCAGTGTAGATTGTGAAAGAAAAGGGAACGTATTTTTATGGCTGCAACTATAAAAGCAATTTAGGAAAAAGCTCCTGGTCACATGCTGATTAAACCACTTATATGCACACAGTAATCACCTTGAATGGTGCTTTTTGAACATGCAATTAAGAAAGAGAAAATTTAATAGAAAATTACTGCATTGTGGATGTAAATACTGCCTTTAAAGTGATATTTATTCATTAGTGTTAATATCACTATTTAAATGTAGCATCAAAATTCAAAAGATGTAATCTTCATGCTTTAATCTAGATAGACAAGTCAATTGCTTTAGCTATGCAGTGCATGAAATTATTTTGATATACAAGTAGAGTCTAGTATATCCAGTGCTTTTTGAAAAAAAATGTGCCTTGTATTTAATGTATGTTTTGAAATACTAGGGTATTTGATGTGGTTTTATTTATTCAAATATATTTTGAGCCCATAAAACCATATTTATATTTGATAGAGCCTTGTAATGTTCCATTTGGAAGAGAGTGGGGAAATTATTTCTTCAATAAATTTGCTGACTGAACGAATGACTGACTCTACAATTTTCTTCAATTTACTTGAATGAGCTATATTGCTTGAATAAAATAAAGCTATTTTCTTCTTGCACTTATGCTCACCTCACTCAAACTGTTGTTTTAATATTTCTTTTCTCATGTTCCATTTTGTATGTATATTTACTGTGAATTATTTTTCTTTTGAGGTTTGCTATTACCTATCTTTCTACTTCTTAGTCTGAAGAAAGCTTGCATTATGTCCAAAACTACCTAGAATACCCACATTTCGGCATTTCCCCCTTTCATTACTTCTGTAAGCCTTAGTGCTTTTGTTGATGGTTATTTATTTTGCCTGTTTTTTCCGTGCTAATTGAAAAAATATCACCTTGAAACTCAAACAGATGTCATTTGCAAATAAACAAACCCAACCAAGAAACATATTTATTTTCTAAGAAACATAGTATTGTGTTTTGTATGGTACTTGGCAGAATAGAATCTGAAGGTTTTATTTGAATATAGACTTAATTCCATCAACTCTTCTCCCATTGTTGGCATGAAGAGCTGAAAGTGGAATAGTCAAGTTTACTTTATTATATATTCATCTCTATTTTTTATTTTCATTGGTGGGTGATACTTCTTTGGTGTCTAAAGGACATTTTGTGCTGTTTTGAATAATAGATTTTTGCATCCTTGAAAAGTTCTTTCTGATATATAGCCACACATAATCAGGCTTGTCACCCAACAATTTTCTTATTAAAAGTTTGAAATTCAATAATTAAGAAGAGACTATTGACATTTAATGCTGTGAGTTTTTTTATAATGGTTTGAATTACTTGACTAAACAGCATGGATACAAAATACAAGCATGCAACTTGCAGCATCAGTTTAGGGCATCATTTGGTTTTTCATAAAATAGCTTTGGAATAAGACATGGTGCCAGAAATTACTTGGTGGAAGTTGAGCTTCTAGATCACAGGTAATATTTGAATCTTTAAACACTCTGTTTTGCTTTATTGTCCTGACACTCTAATAAAGTCAGATGATACAGTTCTTCTGCCTCATAAACTTCAAAGTTGAAATTAGCCACATTGGGGGAAAAATTACCTTAAAAGCTGGCCTCAGAATTTATTATAGGTACAAAATAGTCTTTGTTTAGGAAAATTCCTGGATGGAGTTCAATGAGGCTTCAAGTCACTGATCAAGGAAATGTAGAGATAACTAAACTGTTCTGTATAAGATGTCAACAGGACATACAGTGAGGGTGAAACATCAGATAAGGAAAGGGTGTATGTGGGAAGCTGAGGCTGAGGCTGGCTGGAGTAAGCAATCAGTGAGAGAGAGATTGCCTGTAGTGTGGGTGTTTAAGACCTTCTAAGAAGGGTGGTCAGTACTCAATTTAAGTTTGTTTCTGGGGCTGTCAGACGAAACCCTCTCCAGTGACCCAAACTTTTAGTGAAACAAATAGACAAAACATAGCTTTGTGATTCAGGTATTTTAGATTTCAAGTAATCATGACGTGGAAAAGGGATAGCATCTTCTATATGGATTGTGGAAATTTTGATCTGAGTAAATTCAACCAAAGCAAGAACTCAGAGAAGAGTTGGTAAGGGAGACCTGCGTGTGTATATGTCTATTACCAGGGAATGTACAAAGAGGAGTGCTAGGTCATCTCTGACAGAGGATAGAAATGCAGGCCAATTTCAGATTAAGTTAATCCAGTTGGGTTCATCTGAATTTATCCCTCACCTGGAGCAATAGATTTTATATAAACCAAGTGTCTAATATTTAAGTGCTCATTACTTATTGTTGCCAGGGACAGACATTGCAATCTTGGGGCAACACAGGACAGATTAACTAATGGGGGTTATAATCAGGGGTAAGGCCCAACATTCTCAATTTTATACTTTTGCATGATAATTTTTCTTCTAGCTTTTAAAAAAGAATACTTTAAAGTAGTACTAGCTCACGGATTAAACATTAATCAAAATGGCTTAAATCTGTTACCTAAACATTGCATGTAATCTGTACTAGATGCTGTATTGGTTATTTACACTGGATATGGATTATAGTGTGACTTTCTCAGACTTTTTAGGCTGGGAATACTGGTGTACACTCTTTAAGTCTGCAGTGTTTTTCTGATCTGTGGTGGTGAGCTTGGCTTCTTTAAGTAATGAGTTCCTGAAGTGGGGAAAGTGTGTGTGGGGGCCAGCGGGAGTGCAGGTGCAAACCTTGAGGCTTGTTGTCTGTGGGTGGAGACAGCAGCTAGTTTTGGAGAATTTGAGTTTCTCGAAGGGGACTTTCACATTGAGTGTCCAGGGAAGGGCACTCAAATACTGGAAACCATTGTTAACCCAGTCAATTCAAGATAAAATCGACACCCTTATGTTTTAAATGTATGGTTCAGTTTTGGTATGTGCTACTTCAAACTGGATATACATAGAATTAAAAACATTCATATACATAACTTGCTTGTCTTAGGCGATAGCTTGATTTGGAAATTCTTTGCTCTTCTTCTTGAAATTATAGTTGTATGTTTTTTGTTTTTGTGTGTTCTTTTTTTCCCCAGGTGCTGTCAAAGTGATATTAAAAAACTTGAAGTTCTAGTCAGTATGGTTAAGTGGTTAGAGCATCAGCCTGCAGACTGAAGAGTCCCAGATTTGATCCCGGTCATGGGCACATAGGTGGGTTGTGGGCTTGATCCCCAGTAAGGGGGTGTACAGGAAGCAGCCGATCAGTGATTCTCTCTCATCGTTGATGTTTCTATCTTTATCTCTCTCTCTCCCTCTCCCTTCCTCTCTGAAATCAATAAAAAATATATTTATAAAAAAAGAACTTGAAAAAAATCTCAATAATAAGATAAATCTGATGGGAACAGATGCAAGGAAAAATAGAGAAGACTGGCTGGGCAGAAATTTAATCCAAGTTTAATTTACAAGCCTAACTACTAAAAGTGAACTGTAAACTGACCACAAATTATGTATTCATTAACTGTTACTTAATATAGTATTTTTTGACATTCATTATAACAATCTCATTGTTGACATGGTTATGAAAGTAGGGTAGTTCAGGGAAAAGAATAAAAAGGACCTAAGGAAAATAAATCTCATGTGAAAGATTGAAAGGAGTTGAAATGGTTTAGCTTGCTGAGAAGGTTAAGGAACGCCTTAACTCGCTTGAGATATGTCCTTGAGATTATTAGTGGGATGCTGGCCTGTTTGTAAATAAGACTGGAAAAAGGCATGAGCTCAACCCTTTAAAGCCTTTGAGACTTCTCAGTCCCATGGTCTGATGGCCTGGTATTTTGACCTCTGATTCGTCTCTCATGAGGGTGCCTTCTGAGTGCCTTGGAGTGCAGCAACTGCTGCTACCGTTTGTTGGCCACATTCTAAGCAAGGTAGATGTCCCAGGACCAGGCCACAAAGGACGAAATTAAAGAGCAGAGACAGATGGTTACTGAAAAAAGTAGTTGGGCTGTTCAAAGATTTTGATAAATGAAAAAATATCCTTTGTTCTCACATAAACTCTTTAGTCTTATTTCTCAACTAAACATACTAGTAAAGGTTCTTGTAGTAAGTCCAGGGGAAAACTTCATCACTAACCCCTCAGCTTATTATTATTTTTTTTTAAAGAAGAGTCTTTTTCAATGTAAGAGGGAGTTAGAGAATGGAGCAAACATGGAAAACCAAGGAGAAGGCTACTCTTGTGCAAAAATATCCATGAAAAAGACACAGTTCACCGTTAGCCACACAGTAGCCGTGTTGGGGAATCCTCATGCTCTCTTTAGGGGGACTGATTATCATAAGTGTTTGCCCATAAAAAATGATGTGGAACAAACAAGTTTCTGGAGGTCAGGGTCTTCCAGAGATGTGGTCCAGGTTGGTTGATGTTTTATGGCTGTGTAGTTTCAGCCCCTTTTGGTTTTTTAAGTGAGAGGAGAAGAAAAAAAAGTTCTATTTGGACTAGTCTGTGTTCTGCTTTCCTCCCTGAGTTATTGTGATGGCCTTCTGGTCTGAAGTTTTATGGCAGCAGCTGAAAACTCTTTATTTTACCCAGGCGTCAGCATCTGACAGAGCCAAAGCATCCAATCTTACATCCTGGATTAAGTGTAAACCAAAGTGTGATAAAATACAACCTGAGGAACAAATTTAAAAAATAGTAATCATCACTGGAAACATTTTTAATAAGTTTTTTCCTGTTTATTCCATGGGATTGCATTAACCCTCACACTGCCTAGAGAAATGAGATTTTTGTGATATGACATTATTCTTTCCTTCCTTCTCCTTCTTACTGTTCAACAAGCATTTCAATAAATAAATGTCAGAAGGAAATCTACAACTAATTCCAAGTTGCTTGGTGTTGCTTCTATGATTTTGAAAGTCAACACAGCTATAAATTTTGTGCATGGTTAGGCCTAATCCAAAAAAATATTTAGAAACCAAAGTAAATCTTTCCCCTACATGCCATGGGGAAAGGATCAATAGATGGTGTATTATTGATGAACTTGTTTTAATTATTTTTCCTTTGAAGTTGATGTTATTTATTTAAATGCAAGTTTTAATTCAACCACTTCAACATTTGACAAGAACAATGAAACAACTTAAGGTATTAATTTTTCAGAGTTTACTTTGGGGATGTTTTTAATAACAGTCTAAATGAAAATGGTCAATTTTGATAATTATTGTTGAGGCTTAATGAAATAATAGGCCAAGTGTATTATGAAGACTTATAAGCACAAGAGGAAAAAAAAAGGTTTAGAAAAAAGATGGGTTTGAAGGTTTTTGATGATCACATAGGAGGTTCCTACATTTTATATAAAGGGTCTCAGATCACATGAAGCACATGTACACAACATCAGCCATGAGTCAAATGATACTATTTATATAAATGATAATATTCCCGATTTGAGATTTCAAACAAAAGAGATTCAAAACCTTGTAAGAAACTTTACCTTAAATGGTGACCATACTTTAATCTTTCTCTTTAGGCTTCCTTTTTTACAGAGATGGGTGTTCTCTGAGTGAATATTAAAAGTAACATGCTCATCTGGAGATATGTAAAGTTAAACTCCTGGCCACCAACCATCATTTTTGTTGCTCTGCTTTGGTTTCTGACTAGAGGCCAGGTGCACGAAATTCGTGCATGGGAGGCTGGGGGTGGGGTGGGGAGGCCCCATAGCCAGCCTGCACCCTCTCCAATCTGGGACCCCTCAAGGAATGTATGACTGCCTGTTTAGGGGCAATTGGACATTCCTCTCACAATCCAGGACTGCTGGTTCCCAATTGCTCGCCTGCCTGCCTTCCTGATTGCCTCTAACTGCTTCTGCCTGCCAGCCCGATCACCCGCTAACCACTCCCCTGCCAGCTTGATTAATACCTACCTGCTCCCCTGCCAGCCTGTTTGCCCCTAACTCCCCTCCCTGTAGGCCTGGTCCCCGCCAACTGCTTTTCCCTGCGGCCTGGGTTCCCTCCCTGCAATTGCCCTTCCCTGCAGGCCCAGTTGCCCCCAACTTCTCTCCTCTGCTGACGTGGTCAACCCTAACTACTCTCCCCTGCAGGCTTGATCACCCCCAACTACCCGCCCTTACAAGCCTGGTCCCTCAAACTGCCCTCCCATGCTGACCTGATCACCTACAACTGCCCTCCCTGGGAAACCTGATCCCTCCAACTTTTCTCCCCTATTGACCATCTTGTGGTGCCCATCTTGTGTTCACATGGGGGCAGTCATCTTTGACAACATGGAGGCAGCCATCTTGTGTGTTGGAATGACAGTCAATTTGCATTTTATTCTTTTATTAGATAGGATAGAGGCCTGGTGCATGGGTGGGGACTGGCTGGTTTGCCCTGAAGGATGTCCCAGATCAGGGTGGGGGTTCTCTTGGGGTGTGGTGTGGCCTGGGCAAGGGGCCTGTGGTGGTTTGCAGACCAGCTATGCCTCCCAGCGACCCAAGCGAAGGCCCTGGTATCTGGGATTTATTTATCTTCTATAATTGAAACTTTCTAGTCTTAAGTGGAGCCAAGCCTCCTGCATGCTCCATGGCTGCGGCCATTTTTGTTGGGATTTATTTATTTTCTATAATTGAAAATTTGTAGCCTTTTAGTGGATGCCAAGGCAGGCCAGAGCTGCAGAAGCTTGGCTTCCTCCATCCCTGGGGGCAACTCAAGCCTCCTGCTCTCTCCAGCTTTGTGGCTGCCGCCATTTTTGTTGGGATTTATTTATCTTCTATAATTGAAACTTTGTAGTCTTGAGCAGAGGCCTGGGCCAAAGCTTGGCTTCCTCCATTGTTAAGGAAACAAAGCCTCCTGCTCTCTTCGAGGCTGCAGCCATCTATGTTAGGTTAATTTGCTTATTCACTCCTGATTGGCTGGTAGGTGTGGTAGAAGTATGGTCAATTTGCATATTACTCTTTTATTGGATAGGATACCTGTATAAATTGGATCCTACACCCTGGCCAGTTTGACTCAGTGGATATAGCATCAGCCTGGGGACTGAAGCATCCTGGGTTTGATTCTAGTTAAGAGCATGTACCTGGATTGCAGGCTCAATCCCCAGCCCTGGTTGGAGCTCCTGTAGGAGGCAACCAAATGATGTGTCTCTCTCATGTCAAAGTCTCTCTCTCTATCTTTCCCCTTCCCTTTTACTCTCTAAAAATTAATGGAAACATATTCTTGGGTGAAGATTAATGAGCAAAATGGAATAAATAAAAATAAATTTGGTTCCATAAATTTTGGTGAAGCTTTGTCTGTCTTGAGGTGTAATAACCCTGTTACTGATATATCTTCAGTTCTGATTGAAATGAGATCGCTTTTTGAACAACAGCATCATGGGTACAGTTAGAATTAGGAGAAAATATCCTTTGCACTTCTATTTTTAAAATTGATTTCCTATCAGAAAGGACTTTGGCACTAACATCTTGCTTTCTGTGGTATTGATCATAAAAAACATCTCTGTCCTGACCATCATTTGTGATCATCATTATTAGGAGACAGTCACAGAACTAAATAAACGACAGCCTCCCAAACTTCGATTTTGAGTCCATTCTCCCCTCAGTACAAATACTCTGCTCTTTCCCCAACCTCCTTCCCACAATGCTCTTGCTTCTAACCTTGGATATTCTTAGTAAATGTGAGAATAGTGGATAGGAGCAACCTAAACTCTCAAAATACTAAAACTGCTAAAACAGGAAAATGATTTTTAAAACTGAAAGTAATCTCATAGCACATTGCTTCTGGAGTCATGGGGGTCTCACATTTATCAAAAGATACAATCCGATATATCTATTGAAAACTTCCTATGTGCTAGAAAATATACTCAGTGTTTTCCTTCACATTATCTCACTTACTACTCCCAATACCTTTATGATCAACTGGATACTATTATTAACTTCATCTTACAGATCAGGAAATTGAGGCACAGAGTAGGTAACTGACTTTCCCAAGACACACATTGCTAGGGGGCAGAGATGAGAATGGAATTCTTGTTACTTAATCTCAATGCCCAGGCTCTTATACTTCACTCTTTCTCCTTCAAAGGACATGCAGTAGATGTTTTAAGTAACGGTGTGTTACATGCTTATTTAAAATTAGAGGCCCATTACATGGAATTCGTGCACGGTGGGGGGAGGGTGTCCCTCAGCCCAGCTTGCACCCTCTCTAATCTGGGACATCCCTCTCACAAACTGGGACTGCTGGCTCCTAACCACTTGCCTGCCTGCCTGCCTGATTGCCCCTAACCAGTCTGCCTAACAGCTTGATAGCCCCCTAACTGCTCCCCTGCTGGCCTGATTGATGTATAACTGCTCCCCTGCTGGCATGATTGTCCCCAACTGTCCTTCCCTGCTGGCCCGATTGCCCTCAACTGCCTTCCCCTGTGGGGCTAAGGAGAATAGGGGACTCCGACTGGATGAAGCATAAGGTACCTACCACCTCTTCCCCCCTTTGCCTCTCCCCACTTCAGCCCCTGCAGGGCTGAGGGGACTGGGAGCCACCATCTTGTGGCTGTGAGTGCTGCCATCTTGTGAGGGTATGATGGTCAATTACCATATTCCCTCCTTATTAGATAGGATGTGTTGGCTTATAGTCACAGTTGCATTGAGACATTTTACTAATGTGTGCATCTGCCCTCATTTAAATTAGTACTAAAGATATGTACAGCTGAGACCGGTTTGGCTCAGTGGATAGAGCGTCGGCTTGCGGACTGAAAGGTCCCAGGTTCGATTCTGGTTGGGGGCATGTGCCTTGCTTGCGGGCACATCTCCACAGTGGGGAGTGCAGGAGGTGGCTGATCGATGTCTCTCTCTCATCGATGTTTCTTACTTTCTATCTCTCTCCCTTCCTCTCTGTAAAAATCAATAAAATATATCTAAAAAACACACACACAAAAAAACAAAACAAACAAAACAAACAAACAAACAAAAAGATAGGTACATTACTGGCCCATATAAATGCACTTTCTCAAGGATTAATTTTCTTCTTTACCTGGTTCTTATGTTTATTTTAGTCTCCAATATTGTGATCAGGGCTATATTTTGGACAGTGGTGTTATTGTGGAAAAAGGATGGAATTAGAGCATTACAGTAATGAGTTTGATGTACTGTTTGGGAGATGTGTAGACTCTCTTCTTTGGGTGTAAAATGCTCTATATATCAGTGGATGATCTGGTTAATTATTTTGGTTTAAATCTTCTATAGCAATTGCTGGGAAACTTTCTTTAAAGGGAAAAATAGTAAATACTTTAGACTTAGCAGACCACACAATCTCTGTCATAACTCCTCAACTCTGCTGTTGTAATGCAAAACCAGCCATAGATGATATGTAAATGAATGACTCTAGCTGTATTCCTATAAAATTTTATTTACAAAAATAGGCAGCCAGCCTGCAAGCCATGATTTTCTGACGCATGTTCTATTACGTTGTTATCTACTTGATCTATCAGTTTCTGTAGAGTGTGTTAAAATTTCCAAATAAATTTATTAGTTATTTACATCCTTAACAAACTTGTCAGTTGTTAATTTATAATTTAGAAGAGTAGCAGAAAATAGAGGTTCAGAATGTGAACTCTGAATTAGACAGAGTGTATCCTTGTGCCCCTTAATCCTCTGTGTCTCAGTTCTTTCCCTTGTAAAATGGGATTAATAATAATATTTATCCTCAGGCATTGCTGAGTATTAAATGAGTTAATATATGTAAAGCTCTTAGAATACTGCTTGGAATATGATAAGCACTAAATAAAGGTGAAGGATTGTTATTTGAGATATTAGGTTCATTTAAGGATATAATCCTTATACCTTTCAATATACTTTTACTCTTTATATAATGCTTATGTTTTTCCCTGCTTCTTTTGGCCTTGATGACACTTGCACTTGACATTAAAATTGCTTCTCTGCCTTTCTTTTTGTTTCATACTTGCCTATTAAATCTTTTTCCTTCCCTTCACTTTCAACTTTTCTGTATGTCTGTTTCTATAGAAAACTTGGTTTTGCATCTTATTTTTGTTTTTAAGCCAATTATGATACTCTATTTCTTTTTGTTGATTTATTTAAACATTTACATTTAGTTTAGTTATTGTCATTTGGAGCTATTGATACCATCTAATTCATATTATCTCTTTATCATACTCTCATTTGGTTAAATTATTCCTCCTCTTTTTCCAATGAATAAATAAAATATTCTTATGCTGGTTAGACAGCTACACATATTTTATTTTTATTTATCTAATGGCTACCTACAACTCAAGATATACTCTTACATTTTATTTTCCCTGTCACAGTTCTTAATTTTATCAATATCTATATCTTCTCCTATGAGTCAGAATGCCTGAGTTTGAATCTTGGCACTGCTTTTTATAGGCTGTGTGTCCTTGTACAATTTTCTTAACCTATCTATCTGTGCCTCAGTTTCCTTACTTATAAAAGGGAGTCTTACTTCTCTCTGACTGCAGCCTCCACTTCCCTCTTCCCTAAAGAAAGATCATTTAAGAAGAAAAGCAAATTTAGTAAATGTTTTTTTTTAAAAAAGATCATTTAGTATCATCTTGTTTTAGTCCTGGATTATATATGTTTATATTTACTCTTGCTCTTTTAGACAAAGTAAACTTTGATGAATTATTCACTCACCCTAACTTCTTTAATAGCTGGCTTTATTTATTTTCTTCCTATGAGAGTACTTTTTCAGCGTAGTTCTCACAGCAGGTATTTGTGTAGTTAATGCTCTGAGGCTTTGCATACGAAGAATAGTCTTATCACTATTGTATATTTATTTTCCTTTTGAACTTTATTGTTGAAACTATTATATATGTCCCCCCTTTCTCCCCACCGATGCCCTCCAGCCAATCTCTCCACTCCCCACATCCCGGGCCCTCACCACCCCATTATCTGAATCCATGGGTTATCCATATATGTATACAAAGTTTTTGGTTGATTACCTCCCTCCCACCCACCCTCCCCTGCCTTTCCTAAAGATGATCTCATATTTAAACAATAGCTTTATTAGACAAAATTTTAAGTTTAATGTTCTTTTTTTCTTTTATTTAATAACTCTTTATTGTTCAGTTTCTTTCAGTTGTTCCTCCTTTTCCCCCCAATAGCTGTCCTCCATCCAGTTCCCACCCCACCCCATGCCCTTAACACCCCCCACTGTCCTTAACCATAGTTGTAATATTTTTTCCAATCTTTTCTCATACCCACCACCCCCCTTTTCCCTGAGAATTGTCAGTATACTCTTTCTATGCCCCTGATTCTATTATACTCACCAGTTTATTCTGTTCCTCAAATTTTTTATTCACTTGATTTTTAGATTCACTTGTTGATACATATGTATTTGTTGTCACTTGGTTGTTCATAATTGTTATTTTTACCTTTTTCTTCTTTCTCTTCTTAAATAATACTCTTCAGCATTTTATATAATACTGATTTGGTGGTGATGAACTCCTTTAGCTTTTTCTTGTCTGTGAAGCGCTTTATCTGACCTTCAATTTTAAATGATAGCTTTGCTAGGTAGAGTAATATTAGTTGTAGGTTCATGCAATTCACCACTTTGAATATTTCTTGCCACTCCTGTCTGGCCTGCATAGTTTCTTTTGAGAAATCAGCTGACAGTCATATGGGTGCTCCCTTGTAGGTAAGGTAACTAACTGTTCTTGTCTTGCTGCTTTTAAGATTTTCTCTTTGTCTTTTGCCCTTGGCATGTTAATTAGGCCTTCTTTTAGATCAGTGGTTCTCAACCTGTGGGTCACGACCCCTTTGGGGGTCGAACAACCCTTTCACAGGGGTCGCCTAAGACCATCAGAAAACACATATTTCCCATGGTCTTAGGAACCAACAGACCGCTCCTTGGTGTAGCAAAGTGTAGCAATGTAGTTTACTGTTGTCATATTAAGACTGTTACCCATGCTACACCAGGATTCAAGACAAAATTTCATTTATTTGTAATTAGAAATAAATATTTCACAATATATAATTACATATTGTTTTTGTGATTAATCACTATGCTTTAATTATGTTCAATTTGTAACAATGAAAATACATCCTGCATATCAGATATTTACATTAGAGTTCATAACAGCAGCAAAATTACAGTTATGAGGTAGCAACAGAAATAATTTTATGGTTGGGGGTCACCACCACATGAGGAGCTGTCTTAAAGGGTCGCGGCATGAGGAAGGTTGAGAACCACTGTTTTAGATGCTTTGGAGCTCTCTGACCCAGCTGTAGTTTCTTAGGTTTTAGATTGTAAGAGGAACAGGCCATTCATATTCAAAAGCCGCTGCTTACACTGTGGGTGGGGTTGTAAATTGGGTGGGGCGGGGCCTCAGGGAATCACCAGGGTGGAGCAAACAGCAATGTCTGCCAGTCTGTCTGTCCTTGGAGAGTCCCCCTGGTCTCTGTGTCCTGCGGCCTGTGCAGGAACAATGTTCACTGCGAGCACCTCTGAGAGAAAGCCGCCCTCATGTTCCTGCCCTTTGCCAGACAGTGCAGTTTCTCCACATATGAGTCTGGGTCCCCAGAGACTTGCCTGGAACTGGAGTTCAGAGCAATCAGGAGCTGGTATCCCTCTTTCGACTGAAAAAGACAACAGCACACCCAGTTGACAGCCCGTTTTGCGCATGCCTCCATACCTCTGCACTTATGTACCTCCGTACCTCTTACCAGTCTCAATGCACATTTTTTCTTTCTTCTGGTTGTAGAACTTCCACTCAACCAAGTTTCCCGTGGTTCTGGATGATATTAGTTTTGTCTTTTAGTTGGAGTTTTAATGTGGTTGTGAGAGGCAGCAAGTATAGAAGTTTACCTATGCCACCATTTGGTTGTCTCCTTAATGTTCTTTTCTTGAAGCATTTAAAAAATATTTTCCCATTGTCTGTAGTGTAGCTGTTGAGAAGACTAATAATATGATTTTATTCTTTGTAGTTGAATTGCTCTTTCTTTCTAGAAGTTCTTAGAATTTTCCTTTAGAGTTTGAAGTAGTTTAGTTTCCCCCATTGATGTCTAGATTTTGGATTTTTGTTTTCCTTCTCTTTCCTCTGTCTGGCTCTTGGCACTCTATATACCTTCTTAATCTAGGCCTTTCATCTTTAATTGTCGAAAACTGGTAGTCATTAATTCTTCAAATGTTGTTTACTTCCTTTTGTTTACTCTCCCGTTATCCTATTATACAGATGGTAACACTTACATCTTTAGCACATTTTCATAATATCCCACATATATTCATCTGTTACTTGTCACCGAATCTTTCTGCACACTTAAGTTAGTTTTCACTGTGTCCATACTTGCCTTTCATAATTCTTCATTAATTCTTTAAAATTTTTGTTTCTTCATCATGTAGCCAATACTTGATTCTTATATTGACTTTAAATTCTTAATGTCTTTCTTCCATTAATTTATCTTCCTTGCTGTCTGTTATGGCGTGTTGTCTTTTGCTTTATTAGCACTTACTCTCTTCAAGTGTCACTTTCCTTCTGAGCTTATATTCCCTTAGGAATATTTGCTACCTGGGCTTTTAATAAGTATCCAGATAGAGAATCAAAGCTGGAGCTCTGGTTTGTAGCTCTCTGTGAGATGTCCATTTCCTCTTCTCTTAAGTTTATAACTTCCTTCTGGATCTTCAGGAGGCTCTCTTAAGGGTTTTATGTTAGATTTTTAAGTGTATGTGATTCCCACTTGATTATTTATTATTTGGTTTGTTTTTACTGTTTTATTTATGTTTTTTTTTTTTTTAGGGTTGGGTTCAGGAGAGAGAGCTAGCAGCCTAAATTGGTTCAATGCCATGCCACAAGTATACATTCTTTATAATATTGCCAATTCTCAAGCTGTATCACTGTGTTTGAAAGGATAGTATATACAATGGCTCCTAAATTTCAGTAGTTTTAATAATCACTGCATATTACTATGTACTTGGCCATACCGATCACTGTTTCTGGAGGCTGTTGACAGGTAGAATGGTAGAATGGCGTGCCTATAGTATATAGACCTGTCCCAACTTTTCTTTTCCTGATGGGCCCAAAAGGGCCAATGCTTTACTTTCAAGGATATAATGCATGCCCTTGAATGATGATTCTCTGCTTCTACTTCTAGTAATCCTTACCAGTCTTGATTTACTATCACAGGAAAGTCACATCTTAAAATTTATGTTATTTTAATAAAAAGTTTAAATTGAATTTTACTTTCATTGATTTCCACACAAAGACTTCATGTCTGCATCATAAATCCTGCACCTGCTCCAGATCTGTCCAGCATGATGACCAAGAGCAATTCTGTGCTTTACATTCTCATGCAATTTCCTACCTTTTTGTGGGGAGGTTTGCTTGAGATTTCAACAGGGTATCTTATCACCAGACTTATGGAGCTCATATAATACAGTATTTATCTTTTGGGAGAAAAAAATGAGATTTAAGCTGTAGATAAAATTAATTTAGTTTCTTAAAAAAGAAATTCCAGTTAAACTTCTGAATGGTAGTTAATTTCGTTGATGAAAAGAGCTTGTGCTAAGTCCTGAGATGACATGTAAAATCTTTCTCTGGAAGTCTTTAAATATAGAATATATCTTTATCTTTGTGAGGTGGCTAGCTTAGGGGTGTTTTTAAAGATGAAAGGATTGAGGTGCTATCTTTTCGAACTCTATATGAGCCTTTGATTGAACCTACTCTTCAATTTTAGCTGAGAAATGCACCCTTCTAAAAAGGTAACTGCTTTTGGGTAACTGCTATTTTTCAAGGGGATATAGGAAAGACAGACATACTAGAAGGAATTATATTTTATCTGAATTTTGTATTAAGCAATACTTCTTCCCTATCTCTCCCAGTGGTTTGTATCTGTGCCTACTATTTATGTTTGTCTTAATATTTTCTGGAAATATCCAAGGAACCCTATTTACTACTCTCTTACCCAGATACAGGTTTTATAGTTTTCTTAAGATATGCCTTATGTGTATACTCACTTTCTCCTTCCCTAACCTTTCCTTCTTCCACTCCACAAACTCTATGTCGCAATGCCCTAGGCTAGCACAATATTTCTATGAGAGTGGCCTGAATTTTCTATTGCTTTATCAGTCATTGAAATGTTCTTGTCCACTCTCTGCCCCTCACACAGTCCTTTCGGGCGAAAAGTGAAATATTTGCCTGGAAAACTTGGGAATAGAAGTAGGCACACAGGGGCCCCTCTCCTTTTTTCATGGGACTCAGTTGCTCCCTAAAAGAGTGCATTTTGTTCTGGTTCTCCATGCTGCAAAATTTATAGCATAATATACCTTCTCAACATATCCTCTAATTACTTTCCTCCCTCTCCCCGCCCCCCCCCCCGAAATTTCTGTGCTATATTCTAGATAGTTTCTTTGCCCTGTCTTTCAGTTGACTCATTTTCTCTATCTGTGCCTAGTATATGGTTTAAAAATCACCTACTATATTATTAATTTTAGGCATCATATCAGTTCTATCCATTTTATCTCTTAGGTCCTCAACTTCTTTCATACTAGCTCTTTTCAGCAGGAGAAATATTCTCATTTCTTTCATCTTTACATAATCTTTTTCTCCCATGACCCTTTCTAATTATTGCCCTAGTTCTTTGCCTTCCTTTATAACTTTTTTTTTTTTATAAAACATGCTCCATTTACTATCTCTGCTATGTTTATTTTGAGCTGTAGTAGATGCTTTAAGGATAGAAAGGCTGCAGAAGAATTTGCCAACTTTATTATTCTGAGAAGGGAGCAGGGAAGAGAGAAATAGGCAGCTCTCACTTCCTGCATGTGGTTTGTGGTGCAGGTGGTAATGTGTGGGGAAACCTCGGGCAGAGGGTAATTGGTGTGTGTGTGTGTGTGTGTGTGTGTGTGTGTGTGTGTGTGTGAGTGTGCTTCCAGAGGACAGGTGTTTGTTTCCTATTACTGATGTAAGAAATTGGCACAACCTTAGTGGCTTAAATAATACAATGTATTATCTTACAGTTCTGGAGGTTAGAAGTGTGAAATGAGTCTCCCAGGGCTAAAATCATGGTGTTGGGAGGTGGTGTTCCATCTGGAAGTTCCAGGAAAGAATCCATTTTCTTGCCTTTTCCAGCTTCTGAAGGCTGCCTGCATTCCTTAGCTCATGGTCCTTTTCCTCCATCTTCATAGGCCGGTCAATTTCTTCTCACATCACATCACTCAGAATCTTCCGTTTCCTGTCTCCACTTTGAAGGATACTATTGATAACACTGGACCACCTATATAATCCAGGAGTATCTTCTCATCTCAAGGTCAGGTGATTAGCAACCATAATTTTATCGGCAACTTTGATTCCCCCTTGCAAGTAACATGTTCTCAACTTTAGGACATGGACATCTCTGTGGGACTGGCCCTTCTTCTGCCTATCCTAGGTGCGTAGTCTGGGACAGTCTGTGTGCCCCACAGTTTGACACAGTGTGGGAATGACACGTGCAGGCAATAGTTGTGGAGGACATTTTCATAGAGTCCTGCAAGTGTGGAGAAAGCAGCCATGAGTTCTCAGTTCTTCCATTACAGAACAGAGATGCTGAGAGGACCAAGTGTTCAGACAGGCCTGGGCTCAGGAGGAAGAGGGTCTAGTGGTGAGGACTTCAGAAGAATCCATGGAGCCAGCTACATCTCACCAGCTCCAGCCCCACAACTGGGGGTCAGATTAGACCAGCCTCACTGTGAGGGCCACCTGCGAATCATGGGCTCCCTCTAACTGCATGAGCATGTACAAGCCTCACTTATACTCAGGTACCATCTCCGAAAGAGTTTGGGGAGAGGCTAGAAATCTGGAATCATTGAGCGTTAACCAAAAGAGACTGGGTTAGATTACAATTAGGCTTTAGTTTCAATTGTAGATAATTGTTCCCACCATCAGAGGGAATATGTGTCTAGATAAAGATGAACTTAGTTTTGCTGTGTGTGTATTTTGTTCCCCCTTCTCCAATATATATAGTAAGCTCTGTGTGAGGCTGCTTGTATTTTACTTAGATTACACTTTTATTTGAAATTGCATTGTACCGGTGAGCAAGCTGCAAATGTACTGGTAAGTACATTGGAGGGAGAGTGCAGCTTTGAGATGCCCCTTCTGAACTGCTCCCTGCAGCCCCCACTGTGGTCCGTCCCACAGCAAATACCACAGTTCAGAATGCAGTTGTTCCAAGATTACGAGCATATGTAAATTGATTTTTTTTCTATTTTTCATTTTAATTAATTACTTCAATTGTTGCAGCTATATCTCTAACCCTTAAGCCTACCCCTCCAGGTCCAGGAGCCAACCTGTCATGTACGTTTAGTCTCCGTTAATCTAGAAAATGTCCTGAACATTCATTGTCTTTGTCTTTTGTTATGGTGACATTTTCGAGGAGGGTAATTATTTTGTAGGATGTACCTCAATTTAAATTTGTCTGAAATTTCCACAGCTGTTGATAAGAGGTGATTTATGTTTGGCAAGAAACCACTGAAGTGCTGAATACTTCTTAATGCATTCCATAAGGAGGCACATGATGTCTTTTTGTCCCAGTATTAGAGATATTAGCTTTGATTTCTTAGTTAAGGTGATATAAATATTAAATGACAATATTCCCTTTTCAGTTAACAAGTGGTTTGTGGAAAGATAACTTGAGACGATGTAAATATCCTTTTTGTCTTGAAACTTTTGGCCACAGCAATGATACAGATCATCACATGCATGTTCAGAAGCATAATTATTGCTGTACATTAATATGTCAGAAATGTGTTCTGGAGAGACAGTTTATTTTAACATAATAAGTTGAAGTTAAAGTAATTGAGAGTTCACACTGGAAAAATCTATTTATTTCATACCTCTGGCAATGGGTTGGCTGTGAAGCATACATTTTTTTTTTAAAGCTCTGTGTCTAATATTCCAATTCAATAAGATGCTAGTTTGAAATGAAGCTATTTCAGCTAATAACTTTGCATTCTCTGGTGAGATTTATGTTGCAATTTAAGCAGCTGCCTGAAATGCAACAGAATATGAAGTTATTTTAAAAGTGCAGATAGCGAAACTGGTATCAGATGAAAACCTCTTGAAAGTGAAGTATTTTTGCTTTCTAATAAGGCATAAAAGGATTGAGCTACATAAGACATTAGAAACTTAGTAAATTCCAGCCTGTATGATTAATGCTATGGGTCAATCAGAGTACTAAAAAATATCTCATCAAACATCCTCATTTTCAGATGAGAAAATGGTCAGATATTAAAGTTCAAAAAGTTGCTAACAAAGTGAAAGCTAATATTTTTCCCCTTTTTGTCCTTTCTCTTCTCCCCCCTTTCACTAACGTGTACTTGTAGTTGTATTTGGTGTTAGGGAGTACCTTTGACAGAGTGCAGCTTAGCTCAGGTGTCACTCTGTAGCTGACCATCTACTGGAGGGAGAACTGGGTCCTTCCTGGAACACAGATGAAAGGTCAGCTACCTGTGCAGGAGGAGGAGAAGGGAGTTGAGCTTCATCCGAAATAACAAAGGCTGAAAAGGAGTTTGTTAGGTGAGAACCATGGGAGGGCTTCCCTAGCAGAGGGAATTGCATGTGCAAAGGTAAGATGCCATTTTTAGCTGCCAAATGAGGGTTGGGACCAGCCCATTCCATCGGTCTGAATTATAATGATTCTGTAGTTTAGCTTGATTTTGATGTGGTCGTGGGAAGGTTTGAGTGCCACATTTACCTATGCCAACAACATCTTGACTGGAATTCCTGCTTTTAGTTTATAAATTTTTTCATACCTTTACCTTTGGACTTTTAGGTTGTTGGCAGCTGAATCTATGTCTCATTAACTTTTGAATACGAGTAGCATCTAATTATGTGTTATCATTTGACACATTTGTGGAGTTGAATCTTTTCACAGTCATCATGCACATCAATTATGACAACTTGCTGTCAGAGAAAAATGCTACTGGCAGTTAATATATTATTTAGATTATTTACTTTATTGGTGTTTTGTTTTCTCTCCATTTGTAGTTATCATTTACCAGTGTGTCTCAGTGACACACTTAAATTATTAAATCAATACATTTTAACTTACCTATAATTTTAAGCCCTTCCCTGGCCTAAAGGTGATGACTGCCTTCTCTTAAACAGTAAAGTACAAGCGTTTTTATGATAATCAATCTCTTTTTACTTCTTTTCTCAATTATTATCTGTGTTGTGGATGATTGAAGTTGCCAGAAGTTAAGCTGTGTTTTTTTTTTTAACATTTCATAATAAATGCCTGTGCAAATTTATTGAATAATGATCATGACATTTTCTTTACAGCCCAGTAGACTTTGATTAAACTCCGCAAGTGCTAATTGGGTGCCTACTACACACAAGCCACTGTGGGTGATAAAGACGTGAATAACACACAGTCCTTGCCAAATGGGAACTTTTATTCCATGCAATTATTTGGAAAATCTCCTATAACTCTTCCCTTTTACATTGCCTTCATGTAGAGGTGAAAGGTAGATGGTAACAGATGGGACTTCTCATTTTATTCAGCTTACAGTCTTGATAATCACTAAATGTTGCAATTCTGTTTTAATTATAAATCGCTTTACTGTACCCAAGTCTTGTGAAATTATGATTGATTCATTTTTCACAGGTGGTAGCATTGTATAATAGGCCATCATATTCACATGCAAATTTGGCTAAAATTGTATTTTTATATGGCATTTATTTTTTAATGTTAAAAAACCATTTAAAAGCCAGCAAGTTAAATTGACTGAATTCTTTTAAAAAAATGTATTGGTCAAATCTCAAGGCATAAGAATACTGAGTAAAAATGAATGCTTGTATGTGATCCTACTACTTGTAGATTGTGCAACAACTATAGATGTTAACTATACTTCCACCTAAAGATGGTGAGCTTTATCTAAGTCATAATTATATTTCTTTTATAAAACAACTAATTGCATGTTATAAAACATATAACATGGATATATTTTAGTTTATTCTGTTTCAGTAGGATATTTATATTTTTTCAATGTTAAAAATAAATTGCATTCTGACAGATGTGAGGTGATACCCCATTGTCATTTTAATTTACATCTCTCTGATGATTAGTAACTCAGAACCTTTTTTTCATATATCTCTTGGCTTTCTGTATTTCTACTTTGGAGAAGTGTCTAATTAGGTCCTTTGTCCAATTTTTAATTGGATGTTTATCTTCCTTTTGTTAAGTTGTAAGAGTTTCTTATATTTTTTGGAAATTAACCTCTTGTCAGATATATCATTGATAAATACGTTCTCCCATACAGTGGGCTCCCTTTTCATTTTGTTGATGGTTTCTTTTGTTGTGCAGAAGTTTTTTATTTTGATGTAGTCTCATTTGTTTATTTCCTCCTTGGTTTCCTTTGCCGTAGGACCGTGGTCAGCAAACTGCAGCTTGTGAGCCACATGCAGCTCTTTGGCCCCTTGAGTGTGTCTCTTCCACAAAATACCATGGCCTGGTTGAGTCTATTTTGAAGCAGTGGCATTAGAAGAAGTTTAAGTTTAAAAAATTTGGCTCTCAAAAGAAATTTCAACTACTGTACTGTGGATATTTGGCTTTGTTGACTAATGAGTTTGCCGACCACTGCCCTAAGAGATGTATCCGTAAAAATATTGCTGTTATAAGAGATGTCTGAGATTTTGCTGCTTATGTTTTCTTCTAATATTTTTATGGTGTCATGACTTACATTTAAGTCTTTTATTCATTTTGAGTTTATTCTTTTGTGTGGTGTAAGTTGGTGGTCTAGTTTTACTTTTTTGAATGAACCTGTCCAATTTTCCCAACACCATTTATTGAAGAGACTGTCTTTACTCCATTGTATGCTCTTGCTTCCTTCGTCGAATATTTAATTGAGCATAATAGGTTGTTTTGATTTCCGGGTTCTTTGTCCTGTTCTATTGGTCTGTATGCCGTTCTTGTGCCGGTACTAGGCTGTTTCAAGTACAGAGGCTTTGTATTATTACCTGATATCTGGCATTGTAATTCCTCCAACTTTGTTCTTCCTCAAGATTGCTGCAGCTATTCTGGGTCTTTTTTGGTTTCATATAAATTTTTGGAGTGTTTGTTCTAGTTTTTTGAAATATATTATTGGTATTTTAATAGGGATTGCATTGAATCTATACTGAGAATGGCTATCATCAACAAATCAACCAATGACAAATGCTGGCAAAGATATGGAGAAAAAGGAACCCTCATGCACTGCTGGTGGGAATGCAGACTGGTGCAGCCACTGTGAAAATCAGTATTGAGTTTCCTTAAAAAATTAAAAATGAAACTCCCATTTGATTCAGTGATCCCACTTCTAGAAATATGTCCTAAGAAACCCGAAACACCAATCAGAAGGAATACATGCACCCCTATGTTCATAGCAGAACAATTTATACTAAGTTCTGGAAACAGCTCAAATGCCCATCAGTATATGAGTGGGTAAAAACTGTGGTACATTTATACCATGGAATACCATATGGCTGTAAAAAAGGAGATCTTACCATTTGAAACTCATGAGGGACATGGAGAGCATTATGCTAAACGAATTAAACCAGTTAAAGAAAGGTAAGTATCACATGATCCCACTCATATGTGGAATCTAATGAACAAAATAAACCGATGAACAAAATAGATACAGAGACATAGAAGCATGAAACAGACTAAAGAATTTCAAAGGAAAGGCAGGTATGGGGTGGATAGGGTCAATGGGAAAAAAAAGAAGGGGAAAATTTGGAATCCTTTCAACAATAAAGGTAAATTTTTAAAAATATATATTTTATTTATTTTTCCACAGAGAAGAGAGAGGGATAGAGAGTTAGAAACATTGGTTAACTGCCTCCTGCACACTCCCCACTGGGGATGTGCCCGCAACCAAGGTACATGCACTTGACCAGAATCGAACCTGGGACCTCTAAGTATGCAAGCTGACGCTCTATCCACTGAGCCAAACCGGTCAGGCAATAAAGGTAAATTTAAAAATAAATAAATAAAATGGGGATTCCTGGAAAAAAATAATAAATTGCATTGAAATAAGCCAATTTCAAAAAGATAAATACTATATAATTCTACTTAGATGAGGTATCTTGAGAAATCAAATTTATAAATATGGTAAGTAGAATGATGGTTGATAGGGGATAAAGAAAGAGAAATGGGCAGTTGTTTAACTGGTACAGAGTTTCATTTTTGCACAATAAAAATAATTTTGAAGACTGGATTTACAACAGTGTTATGTAACTGTATACTTAAGTGGTTAAGATAGAAAATTTTATGTTATGCATAGTTTACCACAATTTAAGAAAAGATAATAAAGCATTTAGGATACATTTCTAAAAGTGAGAAGTGGTAAGAGAAATGGTTTACAAGTTTAACCACATAAAAATTGAAAACCTCTCTATTAACTAGGGAAACACAGATGTTTAACTGAGATGTTATCCTTTTACCCATTGTTTGGTAAAAGTTGACAATATACTTAATGTTGGCAAGAGAACAGGAAAATAGACCCTTACCAATCCTTTTGGTGGGAGAGCACATTACCAAGACTATTTTGGTGAGCAATGAGTCCATTGAAATAAAAATTTAAATGTGTATATTCTTCAACTCAACAAACTCCTATTCTATAGAAATATACACTTACATATGCATGACAAATAATGTTCAAATTTAGTAATTGAAAATGTTCTTATAAAGTGAAAAATTGAAAATTAATGCTGAAAACATTTCTTGTACACCTTTGTGTTTAGGTGCAAGTATTTTTCAGAGCTGAGGTATGGTCAATTTGCGTACTACTCTTTTATTAGATATGATATCATGGAGGGAGAACAAAGGGTAAAATATTTAACTGTAGCAGTGTTTGATTATATTCTGCACAGTGAGAAAACCTAATGTTGTTTTTAAGATCCACCATTTCTTACTTCTTTTTAGTCAGGTCAAGTTTCTAAGCTTTCTAAATCTCCATTTTCCAGCCAATGAAAAGAAGATAGGATTCCACCAAGTCTCCTATCTACTTATTCCAGGACTTCTGTGATGATCAAATGAGATGAGGCATGGGAAAACACTTCACAGACATTTGCTTAAAGTATAAAATGTTTGCATCTGGCTATAAAGTAAGTCGTGTTCCTGAAAGAACTACAAGGAGGTTAGTCACTGGGGAGAGGAAGCCAGGTGTTGCTACATGACATCATTACCCAGCACCCACAGCCACCATTTCCAGGCTGGGCTGGGCTGTGGGCCACATTTTCTGCCATGAGGTCTCTCAGCAGCCAGAGTCAGCTACGATTTGGTGGGGTGGTGGCAGGGCCTGTGTCCCTCTGGGGGAAGCCAAGTGTTGCTTTGTGGGTGCCAGGTCTATGGCGCCATTTATTGTTAAATGGCCTGTTGATAGGGAGAGGAAGCTGGGCATTGCTACATGATGTCATTACCTCGCGTCCACAGCCATTTCCTGGCTGAGCTGGTCTGTGGGCTCATTTTGTGACATGGGATCTTGGCAGCATCGGCTACAATTTGGTGGGCTGTCACTCTGGGGTGGTGTCGGGGCCACTTGGGGGAAGCCAAGTGTTGCTTTGTTGGCGGCAGGTCCGTGGTGCAGTTTCTCTGTAAATGGCCAGTGTGCTCCACAGCAGCTCCTGTGTTGAGTATCTGTCCTCTGGTCATCATTGCACATCATAGTGACTGGCTGAACAGTCGAATACTTAACATATTAGCCTTTTATATATATAGATTTTTGTTCTAATTTATTACATATTTTGTTTTCATTTATATCTTTAGATCTTGAACTCTTGGAATTTGTGTATACATGTATGAATGTGTAAGATTTATAGTAAGAATATAAGTTTTATATCCTTTTTAGATATTCAGTTGTCTCAGCCACATTTATTGAATAATCAATTGTTTTCAGACATGAAATATAATCTATTACAAATACTAGACTAAAGAAGGATGAAAGTCAATTTCTGGTAGAAATAAAGACTACAAATATTAGACAAATTAAAGTAGGCCAGAAAAAGAAGAGAGATTATTGATGCACTTAAGAGATATAAACAAACTGAGCTAGCATCCAAAGAAAGTCACCATAAATGGGATTAAGTTGAAATTGAAAGACTAGTACAATATTTTCTACTTATCTGCTAAAGGGATGATTTTATCAATATGCAAAAAGGTAATTAAACAAGGTAAACATATTTTTAAACTAGGCAAAGAGCTTGCAAGAAGTAAAAATAAAAGTTCATATAAAGTAAAAAACATATAAGTAAATATTTGTCCATTAGAAATATTACAAGTTCATCTCATTGAATTAAAGTATAATTGGCATACAATATTATATTAGTTTCAGATGTACAATACAGTGAGATTTCACATTTGCATACCTTACCAAGTGATCACCACAAAAAATCCACTATTCATCTGTCACCATACAAAGTTATTGTGATATTATTGACTGTATTCCCTAATCTGAACTTTACATCCCAGGACTTAACTGTGTTATAAGTGAAATGGTACAGCATTTGTCTCAACAACATGGATAGACCTCAGGGTATTATGCTAAATGAGATACAAATTCATCTTTTAGCAACAAGGCACTAGTTTGCATATATCAAAATGGCAAGGTTTGAAAAGTGATAAAACTCAAATTGCAGTGTGAAACCATTGCTCAGAGGAATGTAAATTGGTACAATCTTTTAGGAGGTCATTTTAGCAATATATTTTAAAAGTCTTAAAATATGCATAATGTTTTACTTATAAATTTTATTTTCAGTAAATTTTCCCTAAGAAAATAATCAGAAATTCAGACAAAGATTTATATAGTGTAATGTATAAGGAGGATTGGCTAAATGCTTAATAAGTTGGGGGATTTAAAAATACATCTGCATAGAGGAATTCTGTTAATATTAAATTTCATGATGTGGGGAAATGTCCACACTTACACTATTATATTGAAATCTACTGGTGAAACTAGTTGTGCACCACTGGTATTCTTATAAAGGAGAAAGTAGGAACTACCAGCCCTAGTAAATGTGGTTTAAGGTAATGTTAACGTAAAAAAAAACATTGAAACCTGTAAAGAATTTTTGTGAGTTTATTTGAGCCAAACTGTCGATATATGCCATATGCTGGGAAGCAGAACCTCAAAGAATTGGGATAATGCTCCAGAGAATGGCTGGTTACATTTATATTTATATACTGCCATTAAAGGAGGGACATAGGTGGGTTACATGAAATTCATTGGTGATAGATTAAGGAGGTGGGATAAAGCGAAGTGGCGGGAAACCCCTGGGATTGGATAAAAAGGGAAATGATGGACACATACTTAGGTGGCTGCAGGAACAGTGAACATGATAATGAAGGAATTTGTGGTATCTGTCCTGGCACCCAGCACATTTGGTTGTGCTCCAGGGGCTCCAGAAAAAGGGAAGTTACAAGTTACCCAGACATTTCAAGGGTATGTTATCCTAGATGCAAAAAGACAGATAGGCTCAGTTAAGGTAAAAGTTGAGCTTGTGCCGAGACCGGTTTGGCTCAGTGGATAGAGCGTCGGCCTGCGGACTGAAAGGTCCCAGGTTCGATTCCGGTCAGGGGCATGTACCTTGCTTGCGGGCACATCTCCACTGTGGGGCGTGCAGGAGGCGGCTGATCGATGTCTCTTTCTCATCGATGTTTCTAGTTCTCTGTTCCTCTCCTTTCCGCTCTGTAAAAAATCAATAAAATATATTAAAAAAAAAAAAAGTTGACCTTGTCAGTGAAGATACCGGCCTAGGATGTAACTACCCACCATAACTGCGTTTAGTTAAAGTTTAATTTCAGACCGTCCTTTGTGGTTCCTGTAGGTCTCTGCGTTTGTAAGACCACCTGCAGGCCTCCCCTGAGCTTGTCAGGTCAGCACTTGACCCTTTCCTCCACAACATTTTGCAAGTCTCTGATGCTGCCTCAGAAGTGCGAGGCTGTGATATAAAAGCTGCAAAAGAGCGCCATCCTGGGCACACGTGTGTCTGCCAGACCTGGTGTCTGATTTCAGCGTGAGGAGGAAACAGAGCTGGACCTCCGTATTACAGGTCAAAAAAGCAAAGGTCCTCTCCCCTCAAGTCAGATCTCTGAAACCAAAAGTTTACAGTTCAGGTTAACTCCCAAGGAAATCATCGTAGTGTCAGAGTTCTTGGTATGAAATAAAGGTCTGCAACATTTTTGCCTCTTTCACTCATGACCTGCGTGTACAGGGCTTTCTTCCTTCCCCAGACTGTGATTAAAACTCCAACACTGAGCCGAGACCGGCTTGGCTCAGTGGATGGAGCATTGGCTTGTGGACTGAAGGGTCCCAGGTTCGATTCCGGTCAGGGGCATGTACCTTGCTTGCGGGCACATCTCCACTGTGGGGTGTGCAGGAGGCGGCTGATCGATGTCTCTCTCTCATCGATGTTTCTGACTTTCTATCTCTCTCCCTTCCTCTCTGTAAAAATCAATAAAATAATAAAATACATTAAAAACAAAACAAAAAAACCAACTCCAACACTGAACTGCTGTAAACCCCAGCTACTGTTTCCTCCCTCCAAAACAGGCCACGAGCTATTAGAAGTAAAATGCCTGAAGCTGCGATTATAAGACCGGGTATTCACGTAGGCAAGTGAGCAAGGAGAGAGAAATCTCAGGAAACCCCAGAACGGGTCCCCCGCCCCAGGGGAATAAAGTGGGGAGAGGTGTGCACAGCTGTGCGGAAGGGTTTTGTTTTGGTGGCGTGGTTGTCAGACTGTGTTTAATAAACCAAGCACCATCCACCCACTGCTGTCTCTCCCACCGGCAAATGCAGCCACGTCAGGGTAGGCAGAGAGGGGCTGGACTGTAGGGAAAGGAAATTTTAAAATTCGCAGAGTTGCTCAGAACCAGATGTTTCACTCATAGGGAGAGTCAGCTCCTGGAAGTAAGCTGACTTCCCTCCAAAAGAAGAGACTAGGCCCTAGTCACTAGGGTAATTACATAAAATGCCAGTGTTTTCTCAGTCCATTGCTCACGGTGGTACCAATGAGCTTCAGCTGAGATAAAGTGTTTTTTGTTTTGCAACATTGGGAATAAGGTAAGAACTAGTTCTGTGTTAGCAATTTCTAAACTCTCAATAAACTGCTTCAGAAACATTACTTTTCCATCTAATCTGAAAACGGATTGCGAGCAGGCCTGATTGCTTTGGGTTCTT
The DNA here is from genome assembly GCA_004026805.1 of Lasiurus borealis. NCBI lineage: Eukaryota > Metazoa > Chordata > Mammalia > Chiroptera > Vespertilionidae > Lasiurus > Lasiurus borealis. The sequence continues at coordinate 34,184 of PVJN01011796.1, forward strand.
GGTGTTAGCCTAGCTTTTGATGGACAGTTGAGCTGTTAAAAAGGTCCCAACATAACAGATTGTCACTCGTCACGATTTTAAGCTTCCAATTTTCTCCAAGAGAGATGTCTAGATCTCTCATCTGTGGAAGCAGAAATGGCTGTGGGATTTGTTTTTGATTATTTGTTCATGGGTTACTTCTACAGAAACCCCAAATCCTCTCTGTATCCATCAAAACACAGTCGCCTGAATGCAAAGTTTTGAAGGTGGCCAGAGCAAAAGGTGATTGAACTGTAACCTGAAAATCAGTGGAAGTCGTGGTCAAATAGTCTTTACATGTGTAGCTGAAATCAATATATATTTGTTAGTCGTAATCCCTGACTTCATCTTTGAGTTATGGTGAAAGCAAAATGTCAAGCATTACCTAGGTTGCCTAGTCTCTTGCCTTTCACTTACCATGAGGCTCCCAGTCCTAATAAATCAGTCTGACAATGTTTGGGCTCAATCACCTTTCTGCACTGGTGAGAAAACATGGAAAATGTTCACTTGTTCTTCCTGAAGGGAAGTCATGAAATAGACATGATCTTATACAGCTTACTTAACCTGTAGTTACCTCCATGTTAATTTGTAAAATGATGTGTTTTACTGGCTACTCTGTAAATTGTCTTCTTCACTTTTTAGGGGACTTTTATGATACTCCCTCATTAAAATGTTAGATATCCAGACTACTAGTATAATAGTAGGAAAATATTGGGGATTTGAATTTGTATTAAATTCTGCTGTGATTCCTATAATCCCATTTCCACAAACCATTCTGTCTCCTGTAGCAATGTGTTAATAGTATCACAATTAAAAAGCTTATTTTCACATAAATATACTAATTTTTAAGCTTGCCACGGTGGAAGCATTTTATATTTTATTTTCTCCATTTGAAATTTTGTCATGGAGGGGAGTCAAAAAAGGTCTAAGTGTTGCTCTCCCCGTGAGAAAAGCAGTACACATTGTTATTTCTGCATGAAATTTCTGTGGTTTGTGCCATGTTTGTAGAGCGAACCATTTTTGGTCACACTAAGGATCAATATGTAAGTCAAAGTCTTCCCAAGGAGACGCTTGGGCTCTACCCAACATGGCGACAAAGCAAACCAAACATATCCTCTCTGTATTGGGACAAAAATGACAAGAAATGGGTCACTAGTGTTTAAAATTTTTTTCCTCCCAAACATTAGCCTCTATTTTTAGTTCTCTATTAGGTTGATTTTTTGTTTTTTTGGGGGGGAGAAACAGGAGTAGGGTTGCCAGACAGCCAATTAAATTTCAGATAAAAATAATTTTTTGTATAAATATGTCTCAAAATTGTTTTTATATTATATTAAAACTAGAGGCCCAGTGCATGAATTTGTGCATGGGTGGGGTCTGGCTGGCTCGTCCCAATGCGAAGCTGATCTAGCTGAGCTGGTGGGAGGGAGGGGCCATCTCCCTAGCCCCAATTAGGCTGGCTGGCCAGCTGCAGTGCATGTCATAGTGACCAGTCATTCAGGTCATTCCAGCATTCCAGTCACTTGGCATATATTATATATATATATCTGCTATACTAAATTATATTTTATAATAACTATACTAAAATTAGTTGTTTTTTTAAAACTTGAAATAAAAATTTAGCTGATATACTGTATATTTATTTGCTAAATGTAATCTTAACTAGGACTGTAAGGAAACTTGAGGATGCTGAGGTGGTTTCTGTGCTCCACACATCCTCACAAACAATGGCAGCAAACCTCTATCACCTGAAATGATGTAAATTTGCATCTTCTACTGCCTCCATATTTGTATATGTTTCTTTCAGTTTAAATTTATGTATTTTGCCTTTTCACCTAATATATACAATATTTCTATGTCTGCAACTAAAAACCACTATATACAATTTTATGTTGTAGAAAAATTAACATTTCCCTGTTATGAAATACCTAGATTCTTTTTTTTTCTATAAATGTTTCAGCAACTTCTTAATGCACATAGCACTTGTTTTCCTGTTATACTGTTTTGCTAAAATAAACTCCAGGTAGTGAGATTAGTGTGGCATTGGGAATCAAGTGGTTATTATGCCTGAATAATCACATTCAGGTTTCCCTTTTCAATTGTTAAAAGGGGTATAATTTGGAAAAGTAGAGAGATGCATGTGCATGCAATTTCATGCCTTACAAATTCTGCAAGTGGACAATCCCTGTATAAGAATATTTTATGTTTCCAGGAGGAAGCCATTTCTATTTTTAATACCAGTAGTAAAGTAACAGGCATGGATGCGGTTTGTAAAAATTCAGCTGAATTTGAAATAGTTTCATAACCTGTAACTTTCCTCACCAGTATACCATCAGGCTTTTCTGGCCACCATGAGCGGCTCATCTCTGCTCCTGGACTGATGTGATTGCTTCCCAAACATGTTTTCTGTGGTTACATTACTGGGGGACATTGCATTGTGCATCTGTCCATAAACCAATCACGCGCTTCTCCCCAAGGTGTTGTAGATGAGAAATAGTTTGAAAAAAATTGCTTCTACAACAAGTTGGTCCAAGCGATAAACCAATAACCAGTTGATTTAATAACCATATCCAGAGAGGAAAAGGAAACATATAACAAACCAGCAGGACTATTTTCTTTTAAGGCAGAGAGAGAGAGAGAGAGAGAGAGAGAGAGAGAGAGAGAGAAAGAAGAGGAGTGAAGAGGGGCAAATATAAAGTGAGGGGCCCAGGAAGGGATCATTGTAATTTGCTCTCTTCTTTGATGTTGATCATCACTTAAAGCAATTTAAAACCAAACAAACAAGATAAAAATGAAATAAAAATACATTATAGAAAGGTAGAAAGACTCCAAACTAGTTTTTTTTTTCTAGTTGCGTAGTCTATCTGATTAATTTAAGCTTTATCCCATTAGAATGAAGCCACCAGCAGGAGATACATTGCTAGTTACAGCTCCCCAAGCAAGCTCCTAGGCAGATAGCTTAGGCCAGGATGGGAATACTGTGCTGCAAGAAATCCATCTGTCAAGGGAACTATGAGTTTAAGTTGACGGTTCAAAGCTATTTCAATAGAGAGCAATAATGAGAGATAGATAGTTCAACAAAGGTCCTATCGATGTGAAGCATCTTCTTTAGTGTCCTACCTTGAAAAAAGATCCTCTTCCTTCCCAACCAGGCGGTCGTTGGGAGTTTTATCAGCATTTACTAAATTGTTTTCAGAGAGAATACTGGTAGTTTATCAAGATGTTAACAGCTGCTCTCCAAAAGTGAGATGCAGTTAGCTGGGAAAGTTACTTGTTATATATTCTTTCTTCGAAGGTACCTGGTGCCCATTAAAAGGGTGAAGGCTCCAAGGAACTTGCAATAGGAAAACCCCTTTAACTTCATTTAACTTATAAATCCCTAAGCTTATAACAAAGGATGTCATATTTACACAACCCTGATGAACATTTCAAGGACTGCCCAAGTTATAAAGAACAATTTATGCAAAATTAAGTTAAACATTTATCTGTATAAACAAAGGGGTATAGACAGATTTGGCTGGAGACCCTCTGGGACTGAGTTTTGATGTATATTGTAGCCTTGTTGCTTGTCCTACCCACCCAGAACTTCTCTACCTCTGCTCTGTCACCTGGAATGAGACACCTATAATTTTATTTTATTTTTCAGAGATTTGAGTCTCTGAGCAGGGAAATAAAGGAGATGGAAAGGTTGTCCAGGTTTTATACTACTTTATCCCAGTAGTTAAACACTATGTCTTTAGAATAGAAAGGAGAGTGGGGAAGTGAGCTGACTATAAATATTGTTTAGCTGAGCAGGCTTTTATCTACTAAATCATCATTTCTGAACAAAGGGATAAGACAAAATGCATCTCCTGAACACTGAGAAGGACTCGGTTAGAGGGACTGTCTAGTTGATAAAGAAGGCGCAAAATTGAACTGGCCACTGGAAGCAGGAGACTGGGATGAAAGATAAATTGGTCCCATGGGGGATGATGCTTGGCAGATAAGGAAGCGGCTGAGTGGAGGTGATGGTGAATTATTTTCAAGTGGACTTGCAGTGAAATTATTTGGAAATAATATGTATTATTTTAGATGTTTAACACTAATGTTCAGACTGTGGAGTGAAAAAGAACATTTTAGGTTTTTTAACAATAAATTTGTTATTCAAGGAAATGAATAAATAGTGATTACCTGTCAAGTGTAGCATACTAAAATGGAATTTTAGAATGTTAAGACAAATTCTGCTTTCAAGGAATGAATACTATAAGTAATTTAGTAAGGAAAGAAAACGAGTATATACAAATAACATGTAAGGCAGAATACTATCATTTTGAGCAGACGAATAATGTGATTAGAAGTGAGTTTTGGAATATTCATTACCAGTGTTAACTGGAATGAGTTGGAATATAGATAATAAAAGTAAGAAGAGAAACCAAGATGGCGGCATAGGTGAACATCTAAACTGCTGCCTTGCACAACAATTTCAAAACTACAACTAAAAGAACGTACTTCATCCAGAATCACAGGAAAGCTGGCTGAGTGGAAATTCTACAGCTAGAAGGAAAGAGAGGGGCTCACAGAGGCTCAGAGAAGCTGCAAAAAGCTGAGGTACAGAGACACGCACATGGAGAGGATGGGTGGCAGAGGGCCTGACTGACTTCCTCTAGCGGGAGGGAGACAGAAACTCCCGACTGCACTGAACCCCAGTTTTGAATGCTCTGAACTCCGGCTCTGGGCAAGACTCATATGGAGGGAGTCTGGACTGTTGTGAAAAGAAAGGAGTGCACAGAAACTTAGGGGAGCCACCTAAAGGCAGAGGTCTGAAGGTGCACACACCACTGCACACAGAGAGGACAGACTGCTGATTGTACCACTGGCTTTCTCTAGTGGGAGGGAGACAGAACCTCAACTGTGCTGAAATTCACTTCTTACTGTACTGAACCCCAGTTTCTGATGAGACTCTGGGGACCCAGGCTCATATGGGTCCCCGGAGCACATGGGAACCAGAAAGGTAGAGGTCTGGAGGTGTGAGTGTGCACAGAGAGGGCTACAGCGGTTACTGAGGGACACTGAGACCCAGAGACCATGTAGGGCAGGGCTAACTGGAAGCCAAGGCTGTATCTGCTCAGCCCTGAGACTCCACCAATCCAAGCTCAACAGAGAGGCTTTTGCAAGTCTTGTATCATAAGGCTGATTCCAGCATAGAAGTTTTCCCGGCATAGCAAAAATGCAGAGACAAAGGAATAGATCACAAACGAAAGAAATGGAGGAAAACAGATGACTGGATATAGAGTTAAAAAACACAGTTATAAGTTTTTTTAAGAATTTCCTGGAAAAGATGGATAAATTTAGCAAGACCCGAGAGAAGATGAAAAAAGACCAACTAGAGATGAGAAAGTACCAACTAGAAATTAAACATACACTGATTGAAAGAAAAAATTATACAGAGACCCAATAGCAAACTAGAGGAATGCAAGAATCAAGTCAAAGATTTGAAATACAAATAAGCAGAAAACACTCAACTGGAAAAGAAAAAAGAAAAAGAATTAAAAAATGTGAAGATAGTGTAAGTAGCCTCTGGGACAACTTCAAGCGTACCAACATCAGAATTATGGGGGTGCCAGAAGAAGAGAGAGGGCAAGATACTGAAAACCTATTTGAAGAAATAATGACTGAAAACTTCCCCCACCTGGTGAAAGAAATAGACTTACAAGTCCAGGAAATGCACAGAACCTCAAACTAAAGGAATCCAAAAATGACCACACCAAGACACATCATAATTAAAATATCAAGAACAAAAGACAAAGAATATTAAAAGCAGCAAGAGAAAAACAGTTAATTACCTACAAGGGAGCACTCATAGGATTGTCAGCTGATTTCTCAACAGAAACTATGCAAATGGGAGTGGCAAGAAATATTCAAAGGGATGAATAGTAAGAACCTACAACCAAGATTACTCTACCCAGCAAAGTTATCATTCAGAATTGAAAGTCAGATGAAGAGCTTCACTGAGAAGAAAAAGCTAAAGGAGTTCATTACCACCAAACCAGTATTATATGAAATGCTGAAAGGTATTCTTTAAGCAAAGAAATAAGAAGAAAAAGATAAAGATGAAAATTATGAACAACAAATACATATCTATTAACAAGTGAATTTAAAAATCAAGTGTATCAAAAATCTGATGATCAGAATAAACTGGTGAATATAATAGAAACTGGGCATAGAAAGGGAGTGGACTGACAATTCTCAGAGGGAAAGGGCTGAGGGGGGTGCCGAGAGAAACCGGATAAAAATCATACACCTATGATGAGGACAATGAGCAGGGAGGTAAGGGCAGAGGGAGGGATGGGAGCCGGGTGGAGGGGAGATATGGGGGGAAAAAGAGGAACAAATAATAATCTGAACAATAAAGATTTATTAAAAAAAAAAGTAAGGTGACCAGAGAGTAGATAAAATCTTAATTTTAAAAATGGGAATTAAACCATTGGGGTTAGCAAACTCCAAAAAGAGTCAGATAGTGAATATTTTGTCTTTGGATGCAATATAGTCTCTGTAGTGTGTAAGCAGTCATAGGCAATATGTAAACGTGTGTGACTATTGTTTTCCAATAAAACTTTATTTAGAAAAATGGGTGGTAGGCTTGAACCCCTGTAAATAAAAGAAGCTTAAGGTCAATTGCTGATGAGAATACACATTTAAAAAATTAGTGTATCATAAAGATATAAAAGCTGTGACCTTTAGAATCATTAATGAGCAAATTATGGTTTACTAATTCATTAAAATAACTAGAATAACTGAATTGTGTGCACGTACTCATCCATGCTTGCACATCAGAGAGCTATCCAGACAGTAGGGATCTGCAAGACTGAAAATATAGAGAAAATTAAAATTGATGGCAATAATTGTACAAAAGACAGAAGGAATTAACATGTTCAGCAATTGGTAAAACCACAAATGTAAACTAAATTTTAATAAAACAATGGTAATTTTTATGGTTAATATTATAAGAATAGTAAAAAAATGTATTTTATAGCTAGAGGCTCATAAAGGGGAAAATGGAGTAATGCAATACAGCTTAGTCCACAATAAAGCAAGAAGGTGAGAAAACAATAGAACAAACAGGATAAAAAATATCACAAAACTTAATAGTAGGGTTAAACCCAAATATATTTGTAATTATATCACATGTAAGTGGGCTAAGTATACAAGAAGATAAATGTTGATTAAACTAAAAACAAAATTTACATATATTATTTACAAGGGACATCCCTTGAATATAAGACTACAGAAAAAAAGAAAGATATATCAAGTATATTTAAATAGAGAATATGCTAGTGGTTGCCAGGCTGCAGGTGTGGGGAAAGAGGTGAAGGTGGTCAAAGGGTACAAACTTCCAGTTATGAGATGAATAAGTTCTAGAACTATAATGTACAGCAGGGTGACTATAGTTTCCTAAAACAATAATGAAAAGTGATGACTCTTCCAGCCTGTCAACAGTGGATCCCTTAAAGAAGCTTCACCTAAGCAGTTAGACTCTCTACATGAAGTGACAATCAAGTGGATTTGGGTTTTGAGTAAATCTGGTAGAAATCCAGCGGCCCATTGTAGCAATATGGCCTAGAATGTAGGTATATTCTACCTCAAACAAAGACAAAAGGACTCAAAACTTATCAGTAAAATTACCAACGGACAGATGGAAACAGGATATTGCAAATTCACCCTCTCCTGGTAATATTTTCCTTTAATTTTTCCACCAAAAGAGGGAGGGCAGCATTCACACATTACTTTTGTGGTACTTAGGTTGTACTTAGCACCATATTACTTCCAGCTCAACAGGACAAAGCACCACCACTGAGGTTGGCCACAGAAGCCAGAGGGGCAGCTGGAACAGATAGCAGCCATCCCTGTTTCAGGCCTATGCCATTATGAACCCAACTTGTTTGCGTGTGCTTAGTTGTTGACATCAATATGGTAGTGTATCCATGGGAGAGTGAGTGTGTACAGCTTTTGAGAAAGACAGAGGAACAGCAGAGATGACTGCAGGCAGTCCCGCATTAAAGGGCTACGGGCTAAAGCCCCAATACTGCTGGGCATTTGAGAAAGCTTTGCTGCAGGTGCCCAGACATTAAGGAAATACTGTACCTGCCTACCATCTCATGTATAGAGGATAAATTGTCCCCAAAGGAGCTAGAAGTGGACATTATGTGACATGTAGACTTCAGACAGAACACAGACTTCGAAAAACAACCAAGAAGAGTTGTGGGCAAGGAGCAAGAATGCCTGCATATGTTATGAGGGATGAGGAGGTAAATGTGAATTTTTGAGTGTGATCATTTTATTCTCATATTTAGACTTAAAATGGATCCCCTTCTATGTGGCAGTGATGGAAAACATTTAAATTTGACATTACTTTTAGCTAAATCTGAGTCCCTCTGTCTTCATTTAGGTCTCTACAGTAATTGTGTTTTTGCCAGTTTCTCCCTTTAGTTCTATTAGTAATTGCTTTATATATTTTAGTGTTCCCTGATCAGGTGCATATGTATTGAGAAGTGTTAAGTTTTTTTGATGTATTTTCCCCTTTGTCATTATCAAATGTCCATCTTTGCCTATTCCCTTTTTTAAAATTTAAATTCTTTATTGTTTAAAGTATTACATATGTCTCCTTTCCCCCCCATTGACCTCTCCTCAGCTGTCCCCACCCCTCCAGTTTGTGTCCACTGGTTATGTTTATATGCATGCATACAAGTCCTTTGGTTGATCTCTTAACACACACACACACACACACACACACACACACACACACACACTTCTTTTCTCTGAGGTTTGACTGTCTGTTCGATGCTTCTTTGTCTCTGCATTTATTTTTTTATTCATCAGTTTATGTTATTATATTCCTGAGTGAGATCATGTGATGTTTATCTTATGTGTTTATTGCCTTTTTTATTTTGAAATCTATTTTGTCATATATAAGTATGGCTACACTCACTTATCTGTGGGTGCCCTTTGCTTCAGAGTCATTTCCCACTCTTTTACGTTGAGTCTATATTTATTCTTTCAGCTGAGCTGTGTCTCCTGAAAGTGGCATATGGTAGGGTTTTGATTTTGTTTTGTTTTGTTTTGTTAATCCTCACCATAGGATATTTTTCCATTGATTTTTTTTTTTTTTTTTTTTTTACGGAGAGTAGAAAAGAGAGGGAAAGAGGCATTGATGTGAAAGAAACACATTGATTGGTTGCCTCCTGCACAGCCCCAAACAGGTCCCAGGCCAGGGAGGGGCCTGCAACCAAGGAACGTGCCATTGACCAGAATTGGACCTGGGACTCTTAATTTCGAAGGCCTATGCTCTATCCACTGAACCAAACTGGCCAGGGCTGGTTGCATTTTTCTTTTTTATTCAACCTGCTACTCTGTTCCTTTTCATTGGTGAGATCAGTCCATTTATACTTTGGGTAATTATTGATGTATGAGGAGTTCCTAAAGCCATTTTATCTTTTGTTTTCTGGTAGCTCTGTGCCTCCATTGTTCCTTTTTCCTTATGTTTCTGTCTGTTAGTTTGGTGGTATTCTGTCATTTTCCCCTCCTTTTTTCATGTTAGGTGCCCCAGTTGTGGCATTTTTGGATGGTTGTCATTAGGTTTATGAAAAATAAAGTTTCACATATACAGTAGTCCTTTTTCTTCTGAATACATCTTATCTATACTCCCCTTTGCAAATTTAGACCTTTACTCTCTCTCCTCCCATTTTCTATTTTTGTTGTCACAAATTATCCCCATTTATGCTGTGAGTTCATTTCTGAACTGCAGTAGCTACTGTCTTTCTCTCTCTTTTTAATGTTTTACCCTACCTGAAAAAGACTTGCAATATCCTGCTTCTGTCTGTTAGTAATTTTACTCATAGTTTTGTGTCCCTTTGTCTTTGTTTCGGGTAAAAGAACACCCTTCAGTAATTCTTGTAATGGAGGTCTTCTGGTGCTCAATTCTGTGTCTGGAAAAGTCTTTATTTCTACTTCAAATCGAAAGGGTAACTTTGCTGGATATATTATTCTTGGCTGATCAGTTCTTTCTTTCAATAGTTTGACTATTTGATTCTACTCTCTCCTAGCTTGTAGGGTTTCTGCTGAAAATTCTGATGATAATCTAATGGGATTTTCTTTATTAGGGTATCATCTTCTTTTACCTGGCTACCTTGAGAATTCTTTCTTTGTTGTTAATTTTTAAAAATATATATTTTATTGATTTTTTTACAGAGAGGAAGGGAGAGGGAGAGAGAGTTAGAAACATCAATAAGAGAGAAACATCAATCAGCTGCCTACTGGGGATGTGCCTGCAACCAAGGTACATGCCCTTGACTGGACTCCAACCTGGGACCCTTCTGTCCCCAGGCTGATACTCTATCCACCCAGCCAAACCGGCTAGGGCTTGTCATTAATTTTTGACTGTTCTAATATACTGTGCATTTGAGAGGTACTTTTTAGATTGAGATAATTGTATTCTGTTTGCCTTTTGGATCTGAGCATCTAGTTCTTTCCATAGGTTTGGGAAAATCACACCAACTCTTTGTTTGAATAGGTTCTCGGTTCCTTTTCCCCTCTCTTCTTCTCCAGGTATATCCATTATTCTTTTTAAAAAAAGATGTTTAAAATTGATTTTTAAAGAGAAAGGGATAGGGAGAAAGAGAAACATTGAAGTGAGAGTGACATATTGATAGGCTGCCTCCTCCACACCCCCACTGGGCAGCGAGTCTGTAACCTGGGCATGTCCCATGACCAGGAATCAAACTGGCAACCCCTCGGTGTCCAGGATGAGGCCCAACCAACTGAGCCACATTATTCTCCTATTTTTTCTTCTGATGGAGTCAGATAGTTCTTGTAGACTTTTCATTTTTTTAAAACTTTCAAGCCTCTTTTTTTCCATCTGTGTAATTTCTAGAGTTCTATCTTTGATATTACTAATTCTTTCCTCCATCTGGTCAGCTCTATTTCCTCTGCTTGCTTGTTCATTCTTCATTTCTTTTATTGAGGTTTTCATCTCCAGAATTTATATTTGGTTCATTTAAAAAATTTTTCTCTCTTTGATAAAGTATTTCTTTTCTTAATTGATTTTATTTCTCGGTCATTAAACTGCCTGTATTTCCTTGTATCCTTAGAGTTTTTTCAGAACTGCAATCTTGAATTCTGTCATTTAAATCACCTATTTCCATAACTTTAAGTTTATTTTCTGAAGATTTTTTATTTTCTTTCATGCCTTATTACCATGGTTATTCAATGGTATATGATGAATTTCTTCTCTGCCTAGGATACCGTGGAAATGAAATCTGCTTTTTTATTTTTATGAGTGGCACTTTATTCAGTAGGTTGATAAGAAGTCTTTCTTTTTGCTTTCCAGTAGATGGCGCTGAAGCACTGGTGTTTTAGCTTCTCTTGCAATGCTATTGCTCCTTGGATCTTTGAGGGTGGTGGAAAATGCCCTGTATTCCTTGGGGAGGTGGGCAGTGTAAGGTTCAAGTGTAAGGCGCAGGTAACGGGAGTCAGAGACCAAGACATGTTAAAAGAGGAAGTTTATTCCACACTAACAAGCGAGATAGAAAAACCAGGATTAGAGGAGAAGGAGGAGGAGGACCGGCAGGGCTGTCTTGCAGACTGGAGAGAGCAGCAACAGGTGCAGAGGTGAACACGCCTTTTGAGGGGGGGAACAGGAAGGGGTGGGGCCCAGGGAGGAACAGGAATGTATGGGGCTGCACAGGCTGATTGGTGGTTCAATGTCTCAGGGATATCCTGGCGGCAGATGCAGGTTATATTCCGCCCACCAGTTGGGGGAAGGGAGAATCTATCATTCCAGGCTTTTGGTGATGTTAAAAAAAATTGAGAGTCCGGGCAAGGTCAGGGGATGAAGGTCCATTTTCCATATCTATTTCCTGCTGAGAGGGGGCGTCGTCAGGGGTGTCAACCCAGGGTCTCAAGGATTCTGGTGACATAGGTGTCTCTAGGTTCTGAATTCAAGGCCAGATAGATCTCTCCCACTGTCTGGTTGGTGAACGCCTACATCCCGTTCTGCCAAAAACTAGTGAAACAGCACATGAGACAGGGGCTGAAGAGCAAAATTAAAGGAGTAGATACCAGTGGGCCTAATGATGGGAGGAGCCCTGGGAGTGTTTTCCATGCTGGACTAGGGGTGCAGCAGCGTGATCTCCCCAAGTCTTGAAAACGATCCTGTTGAGTGACTTGGGAGGTAAAAGCTGGTCCTGAGGCTGCCACAGCATCACTTGTCTGGTTTTGCTGTTTTTCTGGGCCTGGAGCTGAAATACAACCTGGGGGTAAGGTTCTGGAGGAGGACTGAGTCCCTGGCTGGAGGGCTGGTCCTCGGGAGTCTTGGTCGGCTGGTTCCGGCCTGGGCAGAAGCCTGTCAGCGTGTTCCCGGAGCAGTTGCCTTTTGTGGAAGGCGGGCTTACTCTGCCTGCTCCTCACGGGCATTAAAACCTTAAAGGACATATTCACTGGATCTCAGATTGGGGTCTGAGAAGGCATTAGGGGATGGCGGGGGGGTGGAGGGGCAGAGTAGGCAGCGGCCTGTGGGCTGGATGAGGAGGAGCAGCTGGTGGCGGGCAGCCACACCAGGCTGGGCCTACCGGGTGAGCTGTGGGAGGTCTCAGAACCTATTTAAAGAGAGAGGGGTTGGACTTGCTGTTTCAAGATGGCACCCCCATGGGAATGGCAGGCCATGTGGCCGGAGGGGGGCAGGACTTGCTGTTCTGAGATGGCAACCCATGGGAACAGCAGGACATATGGCCAGCATGGCGGCTGCTCACAATACACAAAGGAAGAGCAAACCAAAATTTTTACGACAAACAGAAGTCTCACTTAGCTGTTTGGAGCGGCTGGCGGGCCGGCAGCTGTGGCACTGTGCGGTGGCCTCTGCTCGGCTTGCGGCCCAAGGTGGCAACTGTGGCTCTTGCAGCAGTGGCCACCGGCTGGGAAAGGGGTGGCTGGGCGAAGAAGGAGGAGGAGGAAGAGAAGAAGCAGAGGGCAGGGCGACGGGAGCGGGAGAGGTGAAAATGAAGGAGAAAATGAAAGATCGCTGGGTAGAACGAGTCAGAAGGCAGAGACAGGGGCTGAGGACCGGTGTGAGGGGTGAAGACTTTGCAAGGGGGATCTGATGAGTGAGTAAAGCAAGGGGCGGGAACGAAGGGCCACTTACAGGTTTGCGGGCAGAAATTACTGACCCATTCCAATTCACACTGAGGCCATGCCACGCTACAGAAGTCAATGAGCAATTCTTGATGCAGAGTGGACCATAAGAGACATCTCCCCTCCCTTCTGGGGTCCGGATGGAGGCCAAAAGACTAGAGAACTGAGAGGGGGCAGACATGTTTCCACTCCTCCCCATTCCAAAGTTGGGAACCCCTCCAGATGGGCCCGGAGGGCTATGCTCAGAAGGCAATCTCTGATGTGAGCCGTGGTTTATGGACAGAGTCGCTGGAAAAATGACCGCCAGGAATTAGCATGGGCTGGGACATACCTTGGACACTGCGGAGCCAGGGGGTGGGGAGGAGAAGCCTGAGGGCCCTAAGCCATGAGGAGAGAAGAGGGGGGCACCCTGGACCGTGAACAGTCAAATGGGATGCTCCCACTCTCCCAGGTCTTTGGCACCAAATGTAAGGTTCGAGGTGCAGGAAACGGGAGTCGGAGAGCAAGGCAAGTTAAGAGAGGAAGTTTATTCCCCACTAAGGAGCGAGATAGAAAAACCAGGATTAGAGGAGAAGGAGGAGGAGAAGGACCACCAGGCTCTCTTGCGGACGGGGGAGAGCAGCAACACGTGCAGAGGTGAACATGCCTTTTGAGGGGAGGAACAGGAAGGGGTGAGACCCAGGGAGGAACGGGAAGGTGTGGGGCCCAGGGCACTCCACACACGCTGATCGGTGGTTCAATGTCTGGGGGATGTCCCGGAGGCAGACGCAGGTTACACAAGTCATACTCCCCCCACCAGTTGGGGGAAGGGAGGGTTTATCAGGCAGCTCCTCTGTGACCAGGTCACCTAGGTCCCAGGTCACTACCCCATGGGGGAATGTGGTGGGTGATATGGTTCTGAGTTCATGAAATCCCCATGCTGTGTCTTGCAACTAGATACTGTGAGCAGCACAGCTGAGATGGGAGGGGGCAGGGTAAAGTGAAAGAGGGCAGCTGGCACCTCTGTGCCTTTGTTCTCCTTCCAGTAATGGTACTGCCAGACCAGCTGCCTCACTGCTTTATCTCTACCTGTGTCACTGGCATTAGCCACCTCATGTGCCTGCTGTTCAGAGAAAACTCTTCTGTCTCTCCAGTTCTCAGGGCTGCAGCTCATGGACTCGTAGCCCAAGGCTCACTAGAGCCTGCTGCTAGCTCTGGGAGGATGAGGGAAGGCAGGCCGGAAACTGGCTCTGTGGCTTTGTTTTTGAGCCACACTCTGCTGCAGTGCATGTTGACTACGGTGGCAGCAATGCTCACCTCATTGCACCTCTGTGCTCCTCTGGGCTGCAGGGAGTCCGGCGCCACCTGGATCCTCCCCTCTCCCAAGACCCCAGCATGGAGCCTTGAAGTGAGCTCTGGGCTCCTATTTCTGCTTTTCTCCTTTTCTCTGCCCCTGTTCTCTCTGACTCTCCCACCTGCAGATGCTTCAGTTCACAGATCTCTCCGACATGTTTGTGTGCTGAGCAGGGAATCCTTTGTTGAATTGTAGCTGTTCAAATTAACACAACTTCGAGGGGAGAACCTAGGGAACTACTCCTGGCGCCATTTCTCTGATGTGGAGAAAGATTATGTATATTATTTCCACTTTGCGGAAACATCTTTCACAAAAGTGAGATTTTAAGATGATTTTGGGGGCATGAAAAAAACTAATCATACGATGATGTCTTTCTTCTAAGCATTATCCTGTGAACTTTGAGATTAAAGAAATGTTCCTTATTCCTCTGTTCTTTTTGTTGTATTTCCATGGTTCAGCTCATGCTTTCCTAATATAAACTAGTGGCCCCATGCGAAGATTTGTGCACAATGAAAGGAAATTAATTAGAAGAAATATTTTATTATCGCTATTCACCCTTTCTCTATAATAGAAGCATCAACCAAATTCACGATTGACAATGACAGATTGAAACACATGGGTGCGATTGGCACCAGCAAGAGCTTTATATGTATTATGCATGCATGAAGCAACTTAGCCTTTTATAGATATAGAGCAAACTTGCTTAATTAGACCTGCTTTCTGATTTACCTAAAGTTTCTCTAGTCCAGTGAAGGACTCCAACTTCTCTTTCAGGTAATTGTCAGCTAATACAACAGTGAATATTAACACAAAGAGATTACTCTTGCAGATCATTCAGGGAGAACAAGGGGTGCAATATTTAATTGCAGCAGTGTTTGACTACATTCTGTGCAGTGAGAAAATCTGAAGTCATTTTTAAGGTCCACCATTCCTTACTACTTTTCAGTTGGGTCAGGGTTCTAAACTTGCTAAATCTCCATCTTCCAGCTAATGAATAGAAAATAGGATTCCATCAAGTATCCTATCTATCTACTCCAGGACTTCTGTGAGGAACAAATGAGATAAGGCATAGGAAAACACCTCACAGACATTTGGTTAAAGTGTAAAATGTTTGCATCTGGCTATAAAGCAAGTCGTGTTCTTGGGCTGAAGATACTGCAAGAAGGCTAGTTGCTAGGGAGAGGAAACTGGGTGTTGATACGTGACATCATTACCTGGTGTCCACAGTCACCATTTCCTGGCTGGGCTGTGAGCCGCATTTTGTGCCATGGGGTCTTGGCAGCATTGGCTGCCATTTGGTGGGGTGTCACTCCAGAATGGTGGCAGGGCCTGTGTCCACTTGGGGGAAGCTGAGTGTGGCTCTGTCAGCGTCAGGTTTGTGGTGCTGTTCCTTTGCAAATGGCCAATGTGTGTCATGACAGCTTCTGTGTTGAGCGTCTGCCCCCTGGTGGTCAGTGTGTGTCATAGCAACAAGTTGGATGGTCAGAGGGACACTTAGCCTTTTATATCTATAGACTAAGGGCCCAGTGCATAAATCCATGCACCTGGAAAGGAACTCTGGGCTGTAAGGCTATGGTAGGCAGAGGGGTGTATCTCAGCCCATCCTCTACGGCCCTGCCTGGCTTTCACCATGGCTCCTGTTCCCCTGTCTATCAGCCGCTCTACCCCTGCTGCCCCTGCTCCCACCTAGTGATAGTGCTGGCCCTGCTTGCACCTGCTGATGGTGTAGAACAATTGGGGCTGGTGCCAGCAGTGGGTATGAGCAGGGCCAGTGTTGTCAGTGGGTGTAAGTGGTGGCTGCTTCCCTGATTGCCTCTCAGGAGCAGGGGGAGGTGGAGAAGCCCTCAGGGGCAATCAGGACTGGCAGTCACCACTTGCAACCACTGATGGTGCTGAGCTATCGAAACTACACCCGCAGCGGGTGTGAGTGGGGTCAGAGCTGGCAGTAGGTGTGAGCACCATGTGGGACTACAGCACAGGAAGCAAAGAATTTTCAGTAACCACCAGAGGCTCGCCAATGACAGTGACCGGTGTCCCGCCTTGGTCTGGCACCTCCACTCACCTGTTCCACCATCCCACTGCAGCCAACACCTGCCATGTTCCACACACACCTCATGGTGGTCAGCAACATCATAGCAATTGCTTGTTTGGTTGTTCTGGTTGTTTTACCATTCAGTCTATTTGCATATTAGCCTTTTATTATATAGGATAGCTTCTCCTCCTCTCAGTGTAAAGTAAACTAGGACTAGATAAAAAATTTGGATTAATAACCAAGTTTACAAATAACTGAAAGTATGCCACATTTCTTTAGTTTATTTAGTATGGTTAATGATTCTATTATTTTGTAATTGGGTTTTTTTATTAAGAAACTTTTACAGTTTTAAACCTAACATATACATTGTTCTCAATCACTGGAAAGATTTGAGGGTCACTTGAGGATAGAAGCAATTCTGCATTTCAGAGATCTACTGTGAGGCTCACCTTTTTTCCGAGGGGTGAAAAGAAGGTGCTGAAGACCAAACACAATACTTTGCCAGAGATTCATATGGGTACTAAAAGTAATTTGTATTTTTCCTATTTCCTCTGCTCAAACAGCTTTCTGAGATAACGTGACCTTCATGGTATGTTGTTAGAAAGGCACTATTTTCACCTTAAATCTAAGGTCCTTAAAAAATAATGGGTTCTCATGCATTTTTGGAGATTGCTTGGAATGGCAATATTGGGAGACTCAAGGTTTTTCCTGATCCTAATTCTCAAATGTGTCGCAGTGTCTTATTGGAAGGGCAGATGGAGGAGACTTGGAGATAAAGTCCCCAAAATACCCAAGTTTGAATATGCCAGGGGAGAATTCGGGGTCATTTTCTTAACTGGGAGGAGAAGCTTCCTTGCAAACGGAAACAACCTGGTGCTGAGGGAAAGTGAGCATACCTGTGTCTTCCCTTAGAGAACGGAAGACTTGAGGAGTATGAACTGGGTGGTATTTCAAAGACTAGAGTCCCCAATCTCATGTGAAGAGATTCTGAACAAGTCCTGTTCCAGGGTTGTGTTTTGGAAGACATAGTTATTGAGAGAGGGCTCAGCAGAACCCTTCTGGGGCTCTAAAATACCAATACTGTGGGTTTCCACCTCTCAGCAAGACATCAGGAGCCATGAAAGCCAGAGAGAATGGCTCGCAAGGTGCTTCCCCTGAGAATAACTGCTTAGTTTACCTTACAGGCTGGGAACTCTCTTCAGAAAGGACTGGGTCCCAATTGTTGGCCCAAGACTTGTGGGAAAGGCACATTCATGTAAAATCATGGAGCTTATTGTACTAGTCACCAAGGAAGGAGAATGACAGTTACCTGCTGAAATATTTGGAGAGTGTGACATGTACAAATGTAGTAGGGACTTGTGCCAATTATAAAGTCCCTTAGATTTAGGCTGTGTGGATGTAGCATTGGAAAGGAGGGTTCTCCACAAAAGGTGCTTATTTATAAAAAGGGTGACATATGTTCCCCTCTCTCTCTCTCTCTCTCTCTCTCTCTCTCTCTCTCTCTCTCTCTCTCTCTCATCCTCACCTAAGGATATTTTTTCCACTGATTTTTAGAGAGTAGAAAGGAGAGGGGAAAACAAGACACATCAAATGCCAAGCTTGCAACCGAGGTGCATGCCCTTGATTGGAATCAAAACTCGGACCCTTCATTCGACATGCTGATGCTTGTCAAATCAATGAGCCAAACCAGCTAGGGCTGTTCCTCTCTTTTTTATAGTTGAGTGATAAAGCCCTGAAGGTATTACCTCTGTGTTGTGCTTAAGAGCCATCTGTGTGTGTGTGTGTGTGTGTGTGTGTGGTGTGTTATTCTCTTGGGAGCTTCTGAAGCGTCTCTAACTCTGCCCTGGTCCAAAATTTGTTCCCAGAGCCTGCAGTCAGGATTTTAATGAAGGTAGTCAAGAAATTCTCATTTACAGCCAGAATCAAACTGTTTTGCCAAAAGCACAGCCAACAAAACAGAACACTGCCAAGGATACAATCATTGCTCTAATATCTTTTAGGCTGCCAAAAATGAAAACACTTGCCATAAAACTGCTGTTCCAAGCAAAAAAAAATCAGCTTTCAGACTTCAACTATTTTAGAGGGCACCTCTTCAATCAGAGCCTGATTGGGTGAGGCTGTTGATGGAGTTAAATGACTCTGCTCTATCTATACTGATAAAAGGGTAATATGCAAATTGGTCAGGACATCCTCACAGTAACAACTGAACAGCAGGCTGCTTGGGGAGACCAGGCCGGCAGGGGGCTTAGTAAGGGACAACCAGATGACTGAACAGTGTGCAACCAGACCAGTGTGGTAGAGAGGGGGGGGGGCAGTGAGAGGTGACCAGGCCAGCAGAGGCAGGCAGTGA